>UESW01004022.1:695510-721728 GCA_900491605.1 Calamus simplicifolius
ATGAAGATCCTCCACTACTACCATGCTCAGAATCACCCTGATGGATATCATCTTGACTACTGGAGAAAAGATCTCCTGGAAGTCAATTCCCTCTTTCTGTGCATAACCCTTGACAACTAACCTTGCCTTGTATCTCTTGGTACCATCAACTTCATTCTTCATCTTGTACACCCATTTGTTGAACAGAGCTTTCTTGCCAGCAGGTAACTTCACAAGATCCCATGTCTTGTTTTGCTTTAAAGAGTCAATCTCCTCTTTCATAGCCAACTCCCACTTGACCTTAGCTTCATCCTGCATGGCTTCAACAAAACATTTTGGCTCTCCAAAATCTATGTACAAAACATAATCATTAGCAAAATACCTCTGTGATGGCCTGGTAACCCTCATGGTCCTCCTTAACTGTGGGGACACCAGCTGAGGTACCGATGTATGCATGTGGCTGTCTGTTCCAACCACATCTTTCTCCTCGACATCCTTGGAGTTTTCATCTTCAGTTTGCACTCAAAAAATTTCTCCATCTCTGACAGGATCAAGTTCTATAAACTCCTGTTTCTTTTCTTCCACTTCATCCTTCCTATCTTTGTAAGTATGCTCTTCATCAAATACCACATTCCTGCTCCGAATGATCTTATTGTTCTGGAAATCCTAGAGCTTGTAGCCATACTCATCACCACCGTATCCAATGAAAACACACTTTATTGACTTAGAGTCTAACTTACTCCTCTTCTCTTTCTCAATCAGAGAATAAGTAATGCAGCCAAATACTTTGAGAAAAGAAAGTTTTACCTATTTTCCTATCCAAACCTCCTCTGGAATCCCACCATCCAATGCACTAGATGGACTCCTGTTGATCAAACACACTGCGGTGTCCAGTGCTGCCGCCCAAAAATATATAGGTAGACCTGAGTCAAACCTCATACTCCTCTCTCTCTCTCAAGAATGGTCCTGTTCATTCTTTCTGCCACACCATTCTGCTCTGGTGTCCCTGGGATGGTCTAGATCCTTTTGATTTCATGCTCTGTGCAATAGACATCAAACTCTCTGCTGCAGTATTCACCACCATTATCTATCTTGAGACACTTGAGACTTGCTCCAGTCTGGCTTTCACACATGACTCTCCATCTCTTGAAGATGCCAAAAACCTCAGACTTTTCCTTCATAGCAAACACCCAGACTTTCCTGCTGAAATCATCAATAAAAGTGACAAAGTACTTATTGCCCACATATGATGCCACTGGTGCTGGATCCTAGACATCTGAATGAACCAACTCCAGCCTTTCAGTCTTCTTTTGAGTTCTTGCTAACTGAAAACACACTGCTTTCTGTTTACCATAGATACACTCTTCACAAAACTCTAGACTCACCTTCTTTAGCCCAGGTAGAAGCTCTCTCCTGTGTAGAATATTCAAGTTCTTCTCACTAAGATGACCGAGCCTCCTGTGCCATAATGTAGTCACTGTACCTGTGTCTTCTGCTGCCACTGAAACTGAACTCTCACTAGCTTCCAAGAAGTAGAGAGTGCCTGTCCGCTTTTCTTTGACAACAACCATAGACCTTTAGTAATCTTCCACTGAGAATTAACAAAAACGGATACATAACCCTCAACATTAAGCTGGCTGGTAGAAATTAGGTTTTTCTTTAACTTTGGGATGTATCTGGCTTGTGCAAGTCTCAATTCTCCGCTTGTACTGGCTTCAGTACAATTGTTCCTTTACCCATAATTTTGCACTGCTATCCATTGCCAACTGTGACATGACCAAAATCTCCTTGGATAAAATCCAAAAATAGGTGTATCTTTGAGCTGCAATGGTAAGAAGCCCCTGAGTCTACAAATCATAGATCTGAGTTTGCCCCATCACTGGCTGACAGGCACACATCCTCAAAATTATGCTCAATAATAATCACAACATTTGCTTCCTGACCTTCTATCTTGCTCTCTGCACCTTTTTCCTTCTTCTTACCCCAACAATCCTTGCTCATGTGACCTTTCTTCCTGCAGTTCCAATACTTCATGGGAAATCTCCCTTTGGACTTTCCTCTACTCTTGGACCAGCCTTTCTCTGACTTCTTCCTCTCCTGTGATCTTCCTCTAGTATCCACCATGCGTGCAATACTTATAGAAGTCCCACCCACAGCCTTTCTTCTCATCTCATCATTCAATATACAACTAACTGCATCATTGAATGTAAGGTTACCTAATACCGAGTTGCTGACTATCATCACAAGATTGTCCCAACTCTCTGGCAAGGAACATAAGAAAAGAAGAGCCCTGAATGAATCATCAAAAGCAATAGAGACCGACTCCAATTGATTAATCATCGTGTTGAACTCGTTCAGATGCTCCGTCACTGAACTATTCTCAGCCATCTTCAAATTAAAGAGCTTTTTCATGAGAAATATCTTGTTTGAGGTGGAAGGTTTTTCATACAACTTTATTAAAGAGGTCATCATATCCATGGTAGTCTTTTTCTTTGCAATATTATACGCCACTTGAGGTATCAATGATAATCTGATTGTGGCCAGGGTTTTCCTATCCAGAATCATCCAATCTGAGTCGCTCATTGAATCCGGCTTCTTTCCCTCTAATTGAAGGTAAAGATCCTTCTGATATAGGTAGTCCTCAATTTGCATCCTTCACCATCCAAATTGTGACCATTGAATTTCTCAATTTTGATCTTGTCTTCTGCCATCTCTTTGTTAATTTATTCGACCATAATAATATGAAGAAAACCAAGCTTTGATACCAATTTGATAGGGAATCCAACAAATATTCCTCTAATAAGATCGCTATTAGTATGGCCAAGCATGCAGTTACGATAAAATCAACAAAAAATACCGAATAATAATAGAAACCAAAATTCAAAAGAAAACAGCAAGAGACGAGGATTTTACGTGGTTCACCCAAACTGGGCTACATCCATGGTGGCACAGGATCTGCAAGGCTTCACTAAGAGTTGAATCAGGTACAAGCCCTCAAAACACTCTCTCTCAGAAACTCTTATAATCCAGAGAGTTGAATCAGGATCTACAGCACACGGAGGATGTCCTCATAGAGCCTCCTATATTTTCTTTTTTTTTGCTCAACTTCCACGATTGAAGAAGACACAACAAGGATCAAAGACTCTCCTCCAATCTAATCTCATCCCAAAACTGGCTCCACACTTTTGGCAACCATGGACTGATTTTCAAAACTGGCTCCATACTTTTGGCAACCATGGACTAATTTACTGCTTTGAAAATCTTCAACAAATCCTCCCCAAGATCAGATTTGAAAGTTGCAACAAATCCTCCCCAAAATCAGCTTCCTTAGTTGGCCAAATCAAATTCAAAATTCGAATTCAAACTCCCTCTTGATGAAATTAAGCTCCATCCATAACAGTTAACAATGCTCATACAGAATTGGGTTGGATATTATGTAATTATTATCATATTTTAGGTGGATTTTGTCCCGTTAGATTAAGTAATTGAAATTTTTCATCTAGCTATTAAGATTGCTGCCAATTTGTGGTTGGATTAGTTCTTATGCAATTCTAATCAAATTTTGGATAATTGCAATTTTGTGTCAGCTCTACATTATATGCATGAAATATTGGCTTTGTTTTTGGGTTGTAGGTATCAGATCGTGGGTATTTAATGGGTCGAAAGACGACGCCGATACCAATAGAGTAAGAAACATATTTGAGCTTCTGTTGCATGATGAAAGCATTTGTTAGGTGGAAAAGAGGGTGCTTTTGAGAGCGTGTCCATGCTCTATTCCACATTAGTTATATATTATAAAAATCATGGATAGCTATGTAGTATAAAAAAATTATAAATAGTATCATTTTTTAAAATAAAATTTTAGGTTATTATAATGTATTCAACAAGACTTGTCTTGTAACCTATGTAGATTGGAAAACATTGTAGTGCAAGCCCATTTGAGGCTGACTTTGAGATGATTATTGTTGGCCCAGATGGCAACCCAAGAGGGGGGGGTGAATTGGGTTCTTAAAAAATTTAAGACTTTTAAGCTTTAATTTTAAAGATGTGCAAGTGAAAGGATTAACTAATAAGCAAAGCACAAACACAAGTATGAGAGATAGAGAAGAGACAATTAGGCACGGCAAACACAAGATTTTTATAGTGGTTCGGTGCAACCAACACCTACGTCCACTCCCAAGACTCACTTGGGTCCACACTATAATCTCTCTAGATTACAGCCGAGTTGTTTTCCAAGTTCACAACTCAAACTTGTTGTTTTTCCGGGATCACAACGAACCCAGCCGATTTTACACGGGCTCACCGGCACCAAACCCAAACACAAGCTATACCTAGCTTGTACCGAGGTTTAACAACCTCCTCTAGTTTAATCCCTCAGATTAAACTAGACACAAACAAATAAAATGAGTTTAATTACAAGCAGCTCCTTTTTGAGCAGATATTTCAAAATAAAAATTGAGTTTAGAAAAGCCTGAATATTTAAGCTTGAGAGCTGGCTTGGCTTCTTTGGATTCCTTCCTTCAACTCCTCTTGATGTTGAATCAGGCCTCAGCACCGATTCTCCACAGATTTGAGCTTTGGAGTTGGGTTGAAGCTTTTTCTCCCTTTTTCTTGAATGTGGAAGATCTTTGATTTGCTCTTGAAAGTGTTGGGATCTCCTCTTGAATCTTTGTAGAAGGTAGCTCTGGAGTGCACGAATCTCACTCTTGGATTTCACTCCTTTTGAATCTTTCTTCTTAAATCAAAAGATTTTTCTAATAACACTCTGTTTTTCCCTCTTTTCAAATTTTCTTTTCTCTCTTTTTATTTTCTCTCTTCTTTTTGTTGAATGGCTCCTCTATTTATAGATCTGCAAACCGTTAGATAAAAATAGCCGTTATTCAAAAAATATACCGTTGGAGCTGATGTGTCAACTCAAAAAATTTCCGCCCAGATTTCGGGGAGTCGGCTCGGGACTGTGCGAGTCGGCTCGAGCAATCGAATCCAGAACGCACCAAAAAATGAGTTTTCAGGGGTCGACTCGTGAAAATCTGGGAGTCGACTCTTGACTTTCAGGAGTCGACTCGCGAAAAGCTGGGAGTCGACTCGAGAAGCACTCAAAAATGAGTCTTTCTGCCGTCTGAGTCGAGTCGGCTCGCACAGTCACGAGTCGGCTCGAGAAAGTTCAGGAGTCGACTCGGAAACTCTCGAGTCGGCTCGGGACTGATACAAAAATCAGAAAACATTCTGATTTGCTTTGAAAATCATCCCAACCAACTTTGAAATATAAATATGACTTAGATAATGTTGATTTTAACAGTAATGCTCAATTTCAAAGCATTTTCATTAAGTCATTGATCTTTAAAAGATTGATATATAAAATCATTTTTGAATTCATAAGTATAGCTCACTGAAACATATATTCAATTGATTCAAGAAACTCATTATATTTTTAATAGTTCATAGTTTCCAATTTGAAATTGCTCATAGCAAGAATTTTCATTGATTGACTTATCATGTTCATAGCCTTTTAGAAAGTAAAGCAATGTCTTTTGGAAATCATCAAAATCAATAAGTTGGGGCAATTATGTTTCAATAATTTCTCAACAATCTCCCCCTTTTTGATGATGACAAAAATATTGAGTTTGTTCATGATTGATTAGTGAATTAATTTGTTTTCATAGTTAAGTTTAGGCTCCCCCTCAATGAGGTAGCTCCCCCTATGAAACTTAATTAATTAACCCATTGTTTATCACAATCATAGACAATCATAAAACTATAAAATTCTCCCCCTTTTTTGTTATCAACAAAAAGATAGATAAACATTCATTCAAATTTCATTGACATAAGGAAATAGAGAATTCATTTCATTCAAAAGTCTAGTACATCAAATTACATCAAAATGTAATACAAGCTTATGGAATCAAATTTAAACTAACTTAGATTCATCAAAGTTCAAAAACATTCATATTAGAGCAAAATTTCCTAGGTACAATCTAGGAAGGAAATTTAGAGATCTAAGATAAGTATTAAGTTCATTTGACACGCTTGAATATCAAACTTTTTAAGTGTCCAATCATCTCCATGATATCATCCTTTTGAGATTTGCTAAAATCATTCATGGTTACTTGAATTTGATCAACTGCTGCATCAATGTCTCTTCGTAACTGATTGGTTCTATCAAGATATACATTGGATCCATCGGCTATCCCTTGAAGTCTTTCAAAGATATTCTTAAGCTCGGCATTAGAGAATCCACATGAGTACCAATAGAGAATGAAAATAAGTCAAGCCTTGAAATGATGTTTTCCTTTAATTCTTTAAAGTCTTCTCTTAATTGACCAATCTCTTCTTTTCTTTGATCATCAAACTCAGCAAACATAGATCTAAGTTGACATAGCTGCTCATCTGAAAATCTCACAGAAGTAGATGAAGCTTGAGGTGGAGG
Source organism: Calamus simplicifolius (assembly GCA_900491605.1). Lineage (NCBI taxonomy): Eukaryota > Viridiplantae > Streptophyta > Magnoliopsida > Arecales > Arecaceae > Calamus > Calamus simplicifolius. The sequence goes on from UESW01004022.1 coordinate 701,917, forward strand.
AGAATAATGCATGCTAGGTCCAGCCTCAGATGGTCCAGCAACAGAAGGTCCAGCCTCGACCTCAGCTCCAATGTCCTCAACTCTGTCCTCAGCAGCTCTAATATCATCTTGACCTTTTCTTATCCAATTCCATTAACTTTCTTGAAGCCCATACGGTGAATAGTGGCCAGTGAATAGTAGTCTGTATGTCTCAAATTTTTCTTGGGCTCACTATCACTAAATTCAATTCCTTGGCTTCTGAATAACTGAGTTAAGATCATGCCATAGGGAAGACAAGATTTCCTCTTACTTCCACAGTCAGCCATGTACCATAAAATCATGATGGGTAAGTTGATGGGCCTGCCTGAAACTACAGCATCCATGACAAATATATCCCTCTCAGAAACATAATCAAACCGGCCTGTCTTAGGGAAATAGAATTCTGCTGCAGATATTGTGTAGCAATCTTAAGTCCAATGGCAGCTGACTGGCAAAACTTCTTCAAATCCCTCAAAGTTTCTATTCAATAATCTGGTGAGGGCAGGAGATCTATCCTCTGGTTCAAAGGTGGAGGGTCCAGATAGGGGTAAGTCCAATAGCTTAGAAAGAATGATGGCAGAGACATTCAAACAAACTCCTCTGACAGTACTGACCAATCCATTGTCTCCTCTAGATAAATTTCTATAAAATTCTTTCACCAGTGCAGGGTATGTAGGACAGTCTAGGGAGCAATTTTCTCAAATCCCATTTCTCTAACTGTGAACCTACAAGTAATCCTTCATTCTCAAACAAATCGAAATCAAACTTCCTTCCAGTGGTAATGACTCTACTTGCTAGGAGGTCTACCTGAGGAGTAGAGGCAGTAGGAGCAGGTGCATCATCCGAAGAAGAAGCAGTCGAAGACTCCGGAGTCGGCTCGCGGACGGGTCGACGCACGGTTCTTTTCCTCTTCATCCCGGCGCGGCTACTGCTCGCTCCACGGGTTTTGGGGGCCATAGATTCAAGGTGGAATGATTGTTCAAGGTTTTTGGAAGATTTTGGAAAGTTTGAAAGGTTTTGGAGGGTTTTGAGAAAGATTTGGAAAATTTAGAATGAACGATGGGTCGACTCGTGCCCTAAATAACGATTTGGGACCACGTCGAGTCGACTCGCGCATTTCCTCGAGTCGGCTCGCCTAAATCACAGAGAAAAATCTCGAACTCGAGTCGACTCGCTCATACCAGGAGTCGGCTCCCAAGTTTCAGAAAAACTCGAGTCGACTCCGGTACACACCGAGTCGGCTCGGAGACCATTTCAGAACAAAAAAATTGAAAATTTTCTGAATGTTTGAAATGATTCCGGATTTGATTTTGTGTATGATTCATAATCATTGAGTCTTGATAAATCATTTTGATATGAATTCTAGACACTATTTCCTTAAGATTTTGAGGAATTGAAAGAATTCTAGATGCATTTCCTTAAGTATTTCAAAATTTATTCAAAAGGATTACAAATTCCTAATTCTCCTCTAAGATATTCAAATCTTTCTTCACTTAGGGGTTTTGTTAAGATGTCAGCTAATTGTTCTTCAGTGTTTACATAATCTAAACAAATTTCATCATTAGCTACATGTTCTCTTATAAAATGATATCTAATTTCTATGTGTTTTGTTCTTGAGTGTTGAATTGGATTTTTCGTTAAATTGATTGCACTAGTATTATCACATTTTATGGGTGTCTTATTAGGTTTGATACCATAGTCCTCAAGTTGTCGCTTAATCCATAGGATTTGCGCACAGCAACTTCCAGCTGCTACATATTCAGCTTCAGTAGTTGATAATGCAACTGAATTTTGCTTTTTGCTAAACCATGTGATTAAGTTACTGCCTAAGAAATGGCATGCACCACTTGTGCTTTTTCTATCAATTTTACATCCGGCATAATCAGAATCTGAATATGCAATTAGGTTTAATGTGGAGTCTCTAGAATACCATAAACCTACATTTTTGTTCCATTTAGATATCTTAATATTCTCTTAACAGCTATTAAGTGTGATTCTTTAGGTTCAGCTTGAAATCTAGCACACAAACATACTGCAAACATTATATCAGGTCTACTTGCTGTTAAATAGAGAAGGGATCCGATAATACCTCGATAATACTTTTGATCAACCTTCTTACCTTCTTCGTCTTTGTCTAGCTTGCATGAAGGACTCATTGGTGTTCCAAGGGGTTTCATTGTTTCCATACCAAACTTTTTGAGTAGTTCTCTTGTGTACTTGGTTTGGTTGATAAAAATTCCCTCCTTGCATTGTTTGATCTGGAGTCCAAGGAAGAAGTTGAGTTCTCCCATCATGCTCATCTCGAATTCTCCCTGCATTAACTTTGCAAATTCTTGACAGAGAGATTCGTTAGTAGCACCAAAAATAATGTCATCTACGTATATTTGTACTACTAGTAAATCTTTACTTTTTCTTTTTAAAAACAAGGTTTTATCAACATTTCCTCTTGTAAAATCATTTTCTATTAGAAATTTACTTAACCTATCATACCAAGCTCTAGGTGCTTGTTTCAAACCATATAAAGCTTTGTGCAATTTAAAAACGTGATTTGAAAACTCGTGATCTTCAAAACCTGGTGGTTGTTCTACATAGACTTCTTCATTAATAAGTCCATTTAAAAATGCGCTTTTTACATCCATTTGAAATAGGTTAATTCATATGACATGCAAATGCAAGTAAAAGTCTAATGGCTTCTAGTCTAGCTACAGGTGCAAAGGTTTCATCAAAATCAATACCCTCTTCTTGACTATATCCTTTAGCAACCAATCTAGCTTTGTTTCTAATTACTATGCCATTTTCATCTAATTTATTTCTAAAAACCCATTTAGTTCCTATGATTGAATGGTTTTTAGGTCTTTCCACTAAAGTCCAAACATTATTTCTAGTGAATTGATTAAGTTCTTCTTGCATAGCTAACATCCAATTATTATCTTTTTCAGCTTCTTCTATAGTTTTAGGTTCTATTTGTGATACAAATGCAAGATGATTACTAATATTTCTCATGTATGATCTAGTCCTTATTCCTTGAGATGGATCACCTATAATCAATTCCTTAGGATGACTATAAGCATATCTCCAATCTCTTGGAAGATCTACATCATTATGATCATTATTAACATCATCATCCTTATGTGAATCATTATCTTTAGCCTGTTGTTCATGATCAGAAGATACTTCAATATTAAGTTTTTCAAGATCTTTTTCAATTATGTTTGTATCTTCCTCATCATTAATCTTTTCAGATCCAGTTGCTAAAGACTCATCAAAAACTACATGAATGGATTCTTCAACTACTAAGGTTTTCTTGTTAAAGATTCTATATGCCTTACTAGTTGTTGAATAACCTAGAAAAATTCCTTCATCTGATTTAGCATCAAATTTTCCTAAGTTGTTTTTACCATTATTATGAATGAAGCATTTACATCCAAATGCATGAAAGTATTTTATATTAGGTTTTCTTTCATTCCATAATTCATAAGGTGTTTTCTTTAATATTGGTCTTATTAAAGCTCTGTTTAAGATGTAACATGCTGTGTTAATTGCTTCCGCCCAAAAATATTTTGGTAAGTTGCTTTCACATAGCATGGTACGGGCCATGTCTTCTAAAGTTCTGTTCTTTCTTTCAACTACACCGTTTTGTTGTGGAGTCCTAGGGGCTGAAAAATTATGATTAATTCCATTTTCAGTGCAGAAATTTTCAAATAAGTGATTTTCAAATTCTGTTCCATGATCACTTCTTAGAGATACTATAGTAGTGTTTTTCTCATTTGTGACTTTCTTGAAAAATTTCAGGAACATCGAGAAAGTCTCATCTTTGTGAGCTAAAAACATTACCCAAGTATATCTAGAGTAATCATCTACAATCACTAGACCATATTTCTTTCCTCCTAGACTTGTAGTTCTAGTTGGTCCAAATAGGTCCATGTGAAGTAGCTCTAGTCCCCTAGAAGTTGAAACAAAGTTTTTAGATTTAAATGAACTTCTAGTTTGTTTTCCAAATTGACATGCATCACAGATTTTATTATTTTCAAAATCCAATTTAGGTAAACCTTTGACTAAATCCATTTTAATTAGTTTTGAAATAAGGTGTGTGCTTGCATGACCTAATCTACGATGCCACAACCAACTAATATCATTAATGTTAGCATTATCAGTAATTAGGCAATGACTACTCTTAGAAGTTTTGTTTGTGTCAACTAAGTATATATTGCCAAATCTATAACCAGTAAAAACAATGCTATCATCAATAGAATTAGTTACAGTGCATAAAGAAGATTTAAAAGAAACATTAAAGTTTTTATCACATAATTGACTTATGCTAATTAGATTATGCTTCAAACCATTAACATAAAGTACATTTCAATTACTATAGATGGAGTTATGCGAACTTTACCAAGGCCCAAAATTTGACCTTTACCGTTATCGCCAAATGTCACAACTCCACCAACATTTTCTTCTAGGGTGATGAATTCCTCTTTGTCACCCGTCATATGTCTTGAGCAGCCGCTATCAAGATACCACTTCTTGTTTGATCTTTTGGCCACAAGACATTCCTGCAATATCATCAAACTTTATGTTTAGGTACCCAAGCTTTCTTGGGTCCTTCATGGTTAGTAGCAATAAAAATTGTTCCTTTCGGAACCCATATTTTCTTAGCTTTAATATTTAATTTCTTGTTGTTTTAATGTTTTGCATTCAAAGGATTTGTGACCTTTTTCATTACATTTAAAACAAGTTATATTACCTTGGTTGGCTTTTACAAAAATATTCTTTAGTGATTTCTGTTTTCTTAGTGTGTTATATCCTAGCCCAGCTTTGTCAAAAACAGCCTTTTGACTATCTAGAATCATGTTTAATTTAGTTGAGCTTAAAGTAAATTTCTCAACAATGTCCTTATATTTTTTAACATCTTTCTTAAGACAATCATTTCTTTAGATTGATTCTTTTTCTTTATTAATTTTTATTCTCAGATTTTAGCAAATCAATCTTTGAGTAAGATCATTTTCTTCATTAAGAGAAGTTTCTTCTTTATCTTTTAATTCATTTTTACTTTAACTAAATTTAAGTTTTCATTTTTCAAAATTTAATTTCTTTTTCAAACTTTTAAAATCTATCATCAGTTCATTAAAAGCTTCAAACATTTCATCAAATGTAAATTCATTGTCGGAGGTTTCGGAACTTACCTCGTCATTGTCGTCGTCGTTGGCCATGAAGCAAATATTTGCAACTCTTTTTGTTCTTCTTCGGAAGAAGATTCATTGCTGTCAGTCCATGTTGCAACATATGCCTTCTTCTTTTTCTTGAAGGTCTTTTTCAATTGTGGACAATCATATCGATAATGCCCCGGTTTCTTACACTCATAACAGATCAAGGGGTCTTTCTCTTTGTCCTTGTCCTTTTCTTTCTTTTCCTTTTCCTTTTCTCCTTCCATTTTATTTCCAAATTTTCGTTTTTGGAAGGGTTTCTTTTTCCTCAAAAATCTTCTGAACTTCTTGGCCAAGAGAGCAGTCTCATCATTATCTTCATCACTATCATCACTGCTGCTCTCTTCATCTTTTGCAGCCTTTAGAGCAATGGTTTTCTTCTTTTTAGTTTCCTCCTCAATATGCTGCCTCATTGTCAATTCGTGGGTCATGAGAGATCCTAGAAGCTCCTCTAAGGGTAGTGCATTGAGGTCTTTGGCTTCTTGGATTGCTGTGACTTTTGCTTCCCACGATCTTGGCAATGACCTGAGTATTTTGCGAACAAGATCAGCATTAGTATAAACTTTTCCTAAACTTTTCAAACCATTCACAATATCGGTGAATCTAGTGAACATGCATGTGATGGTTTCAGTTTGTTCCATTGTGAACAATTCATATTTATGAACTAAATATTTATCTTTGATTCTTTTACTTGGTTTGTTCCTTCATGTGTAACTTCCAACCTATCCCATATTTCTTTAGCGGAATTACAAGTAGAGATGCGGTTGAATTCATTTGAATCTAAGGAACAATATAAGATATTAATGGCTTTGGCATTAAGTTGAGCCATTCTCCTATCATTATCATTCCAATCCCTTTCGGGCTTTGGAACAATAGTGCCATCTATAAGGTGTGTGGGTGTACTAGGTCCATTTAATATAACACCCCAAAGCTCATAATCAGAAGCTTGAATGAATATCCTCATTCTAGCTTTCCAATAAGAATAGTTTGAGCCATTAAAAAGTGGAGGTCTATTCGTAGAATGACCTTCAGCAAAACTAGAACCACTTTGTGTTGCCATAATGACCTTTAGCTCTTGATCGTGAGATCAAACTCTAAATGAGCACTATGCTCTGATACCAATTGTTGGCCCAGATGGCAACCCAAGAGGGGGGGGGTGAATTGGGTTCTTAAAAAATTTAAGACTTTTAAGCAATTTAATGAGAGATGTGCAAGTGAAAGGATTAACTAATAAGCAAAGCACAAACACAAGTATGAGAGATAGAGAAGAGACAATTAGGCACGGCAAACACAAGATATTTTATAGTGGTTCGGTGCAACCAACACCTACGTCCACTCCCAAGACTCACTTGGGTCCACACTATAATCTCTCTAGATTACAGCCGAGTTGTTTTCCAAGTTCACAACTCAAACTTGTTGTTTTTCCGGGATCACAACGAACCCAGCCGATTTTACACGGGCTCACCGGCACCAAACCCAAACACAAGCTATACCTAGCTTGTACCGAGGTTTAACAACCTCCTCTAGTTTAATCCCTCAGATTAAACTAGACACAAACAAATAAAATGAGTTTAATTACAAGCAGCTCCTTTTTGAGCAGATATTTCAAAATAAAAATTGAGTTTAGAAAAGCCTGAATATTTAGAGCTTGAGAGCTGGCTTGGCTTCTTTGGATTCCTTCCTTCAACTCCTCTTGATGTTGAATCAGGCCTCAGCACCGATTCTCCACAGATTTGAGCTTTGGAGTTGGGTTGAAGCTTTTTCTCCCTTTTCTTGAATGTGGAAGATCTTTGATTTGCTCTTGAAAGTGTTGGGATCTCCTCTTGAATCTTTGTAGAAGGTAGCTCTGGAGTGCACGAATCTCACTCTTGGATTTCACTCCTTTTGAATCTTTCTTCTTAAATCAAAAGATTTTTCTAATAACACTCTGTTTTTCCCTCTTTTCAAATTATTCTTTTCTCTCTTTTTATTTTCTCTCTTCTTTTTGTTGAATGGCTCCTCTATTTATAGATCTGCAAAGATATACCGTTAGATAAAAATAGCCGTTATTCAAAAATATATCCGTTGGAGCTGATGTGTCAACTCAAAAATTTCCGCCCAGATTTCGGGGAGTCGGCTCGGGACTGTGCGAGTCGGCTCGAGCAATCGAATCCAGAACGCACCAAAAAATGAGTTTTCAGGGGTCGACTCGTGAAAATCTGGGAGTCGACTCTTGACTTTCAGGAGTCGACTCGCGAAAAGCTGGGAGTCGACTCGAGAAGCACTCAAAAATGAGTCTTTCTGCCGTCTGAGTCGAGTCGGCTCGCACAGTCACGAGTCGGCTCGAGAAAGTTCAGGAGTCGACTCGGAAACTCTCGAGTCGGCTCGGGACTGATACAAAAATCAGAAAACATTCTGATTTGCTTTGAAAATCATCCCAACCAACTTTGAAATATAAATATGACTTAGATAATGTTGATTTAACAGTAATGCTCAATTTCAAAGCATTTTCATTAAGTCATTGATCTTTAAAAGATTGGTATAGAAAATCATTTTTGAATTCATAAGTATAGCTCACTGAAACATATATTCAATTGATTCAAGAAACTCATTATATTTTTAATAGTTCATAGTTTCCAATTTGAAATTGCTCATAGTAAGAATATTTCATTGATTGACTTATCATGTTCATAGCCTTTTAGAAAGTAAAGCAATGTCTTTTGGAAATCATCAAAATCAATAAGTTGGGGCAATTATGTTTCAATAATTTCTCAACAATTATGATGTTTATAATTAGGTTTAAATCTTTGACAAGAACACCAAAGCCTAAAAATAGAGTGTATTTAAAAATAATAATATATTAAAAAGATCCTAAATACTCAAATAAGAATAAAAAATAAATAAAATTTTCTAACTAGCTTTTTTTAAAAAATTATATTCTGAATTATTATAGCCTAATTTTATTATATTTTAATTTGAATAAATAAAATAGATTTATGGTCGATTTGAGAAACTTTAAGGTTGGGATTAGTCTTGGAATAGGTTATGGCAACAAACCTTGCTTCGATGAAGAAGCTAAGATCTTATTGCTTACTAAATATAGTTGTTAATCAATTTATTAATAATTAAGTGTTCTTGATTTAAGTTGCATAGCTTGATTTGGATTTTCTTTGCTTATTAGAGATAAATGCCTCTCGTACTTGCTGTCATTTATTTTACATAAATGATTGATTTTTAAATTATTATGATAAAATGAGAAACCACTTTCAATCTAAAATCTTATTTAGAAATTATGAATTAAACTTGTTATGTGTGGAAGTTTTTCGTAGTCGGTCTAAAATGTAAATTAGATGTTTAAAGTGATTTTGAATTTGGCTAGTCATGAATTACCAATACTTAATCATGGTTGGAAACATGGCTTTCAATGTCTAATCAAAGGCTAAAAATATGGCAGCATCAATGTTTTAACTGTGAACCAAAAATGCAGTAATATCAATATCTCACAACATGCTCGACAATTGGCGATATTAATGTCTCACCATGAACTAAAAATATGACTAATGACGCCAAGTCACCTTCTTCAAGTGCCGGGGAAAAGGACGTCCTCCTCAATGGACTCCTACAAGAAAAGTCTCCGAAGACCGGATGCTCTGATGGGGACCCTCCGATGCTCAAGTCAGTCACTTGGGAACAGATGAGAACTCACTAGTTGAAGAAGCTAGAGAGCTAGGGTTTTTGCAAGCAAGAAGAAGACTAGAAAACCTCAGTTCTCGGATCCCTACTTACAGTGAGAGTGTGGCCTTTTATACCTGCTCGAAAATCCACTATGTGTCCCCAAAAGATCACTGATTCCGAGGTGCCTCGTCCGGTAATGGACAAAAAGGTGAGGCTTGACAGTGACAGGTTGTACTATCACTACGCATGTCGGAGGCGTCCTGTGTTACCTGTCAGTACGGCTTCACAGGTATTCGGCAGCTGCGGTTGCATTTGATGCGCGTCGTCGCTGGATGTGACTGCGCATAGTTACAAGTGGTAATGAATCATACTCTGTAATGGGGCATGGTCATGCACAGTTGCATATGTGCAATGACCCATATGAACCATACACCGTTATGAGGTATGGTCACTCGCAGCTACGGGCGTACGGTGGAGCACGTAGGTGTTCCAGGTGGCCTGAAGTTATCGTTTGGTTCAAAGGCTGGTCCTCGTACTGAGCATCATTCAAATACCCCGAGACTGGAGGGGATCTCGGGGGTGAGATGCTGCTTGTGCACCCCGAGACCGGAGGGGGGGTCTCAGGGTTGAGATGCTGTGCCCTCACCTCAAGACCGAAGGGGATCTCAGGGGTGAGATACTGCTTGTGCACCCCGAGACTGGAGGGGGGTCTCTGGGTTGAGATGTTGTGCCCTAAACCCCCAACCAGAGGGGGTTTTGGGGGTGAGATGCTGCTTGTGCACCCCAAGACCGGAGGAGGGTCTCGGGGTCGAGATGCTGTGCCCTCACCCCAAGATCGGAGGGGGTCTTGGGGGTGAGATGCTGCTTGTGCACCCTGAGATTGGAGGAGGGTCTTGGGGTTGAGATACTGTGCCCTCACCCCGAGACCGAAGGGGATATCGGGGGTGAGATGCTGCTTGTGCACCCCGAGACCGGAGGGGGTCCCAGGGTAGAGATGTTGTGCCCTCACCCCGAGATCAGAGGGGGTCTTGGGGGTGAGATGCTGCTTGTGCACTCCGAGACCGGAGGGGGGTCCTGGGGTTGAGATACTGTGCCCTCACCCCAAGATCGGAGGGGATCTCGGGGGTGAGATGCTGCTTGTGCACCCCGAGACCGGAGGGGGGTCTCGGGGTGAAGATGTTGTGCCCTCACCCCGAGACCGAAGGGGGTCTTGGGGGTTAGATGCTGCTTGTGCACCCCGAGACCAGAGGGAGGGTCTAGGTGTCGAGATGCTATGCCCTCACCTCGAGACCAGAGGGGGTCTTGGGGGTGAGATGCTGCTTGTTCACCCCGAGATCGGAGGGGGGTCTCGGGGTTGAGATACTGTGCCCTCACCCCGAGACTGGAGGAGATCTTGGGGGTGAGATGCTGCTTTTGCACCCCAAGACCGGAGGGGGGTTCCGGGGTTGAGTTGTTGTGCCCTCACCTCGAGACTGGAGGGGATCTCGGGGGTGAGATGCTGCTTGTGCACCCCGAGATCGGAGGGGGGTCTCGGGGTTGAGATGCTATGCCCTCACCCCGAGACCGGAGGGGATCTCAGGGGTGAGATGCTGCTTGTGCACCCCGAGACTGGAGGGAGGTCTCTGGGTTGAGATGCTGTGCCCTAAACCCTCAACCGGAGAGGGTTTTGGGGGTTAGATGCTGCTTGTGCACCCCGAGACCGGAGGAGGGTCTCGGGGTCGAGATGCTGTGCCCTCACCCCAAGATCGGAGGGGGTCTTGGGGGTGAAATGCTGCTTGTGCACCCCGAGATTGGAGGGGGGTCTCGGGGTTGAGATACTGTGCCCTCACCCCGAGACCGAAGAGGATCTCGAGGGTGAGATGCTGCTTGTGCACCCGAGACCGGAGGGAGGTCCTAGGGTAGAGATGTTGTGCCCTCACCCCGAGATCGGAGGGGGTCTTGGGGGTGAGATGCTGCTTATGCACCCCAAGACCGGAGGGGGGTCCCGGGGTTGAGATACTGTGCCCTCACCCCATGACCGGAGGGGATCTCAGGGGTGAGATGCTGCTTGTGCACCCCAAGACCAGAGGGGGGTCTCGGGATGGAGATGCTGTGCCCTCACCCCGAGACCAAAGGGGGTCTTGGGGGTTAGATGCTGCTTGTGCACCCCGAGACCGGAGGGAGGGTCTCGGGGTCGAGATGTTATGCCCTCAGCTCGAGACCAGAGGGGGTCTTGGGGGTGAGATGCTGCTTGTGCACCCCGAGATCGGAGGGGGTCTCGGGGTTGATATGCTGTGCCCTCACTCCGAGACTGGAGGAGATCTCGGGGTTGAGATGCTGCTTGTGCACCCCGAGACCGGTGGGGGGTTCCGGGGTTGAGTTGCTGTGCCCTCACCCCGAGACTGAAGGGGATCTCGGGGGTGAGATGCTGCTAGTGCACCCCGAGATCGGAGGGGGGTCTCGGGGTTGAGATGCTGTGCCCTCACCCCGAGACCGGAGGGGATCTTGGGGGTGAGATGCTGCTTGTGCCCCCGAGACCGGAGGGGGGTCCCGGGGTTGAGATGTTGTGGCCTCACCCCGAGACCGAAGGGGATCTCGGGGGTGAGATGCTGCTTGTGCACCCCGACACCGGAGGGGAGTCTCGGGGTTGGGATGCTGTGCCCTCACCCCAAGATCGGAGGGGATCTCGGCGGTGAGATGCTGCTTGTGCACCCCTAGACCGGAGGGGGGGTCTCGGGGTTGGGATGCTCAGGGTCTTACATGGTGCACGGTAAGGCTAAGGCTTGAATGACACCTTGGAGATGCGAAGTGAGTCTCCAAGTCAGGCACTTGGCAAGATTGACATTGATATCCTAGGATGAGAGGGTGTCAGGGTCAAGGGGACCTCCGTTAGCTACCGTTACCATTTACTCTAACGGCATCGGATCAACCACATCAGATGCCCCCTCACCCCTAAGACGAAGTGGGCGCACTCCAGCAAGGCGAAAGGGGCGTCACCTCCCAAGTGGCTGATCCCCACATGACTTTAGGGTCTTTAACTTTTGACATGAAGTTTGGATGTGGGTTCCTGTCCACATGCTGTTGAGGCAGAGAGCCAATGAAGCCGCAATGATGCTCCTAAGACAGAGGGAGCCGTTGAGGCTGCAATAATACTACGGAGGCAGAGATAAGCCATTGAGGCTAAAATAAAATTGCCGGAGCAGAAATAGAGCCACAGGGGCTGAAATAAAATTGCCTCATGTGTCTGTGTGCTGGTCCGAGAGGTGACTCGAGCAGGTATAGGCTGTTAGGGATTTGAACCGACTCGGGGCGTATGCTAACCAGGCCGAGTGGTATCCATCAACCGCCATACCGTCGAGCTACTCCGAAACCACCTCGGGGGTTTCGTGGCTGGCCCGGGGGTAACTCGAGATCGCTGGAATCATAGGTCTTGAACCACCGTGGGGGTTTCCCGGCCGGCCCGGGGGTGACCTTTTGATCACAGGACCATCGAGAGCATAATGCATTTAGATACTAATGAAAAGAAACTGTCGGATAGGTCGTGGCTGATCGGGATCACGGCTTGGATCGATCACAACCGTCGGATCGTCGCCGATCGGATCAATCGCCACGGTTCGAGATCGGTTGTGGCCGATCGGGATCACGGCTTGGATCGATCGCAACCATCGGATTGTCGCCTATCGGATCGATCGCGATGGTCCGAGATCGTTGATCGCCAATCGGGATCGATCAGGGCTTCGATCGATGGCAACCATCAGATCGTCGCCGATCTTGGATGGATTGCAACGGTCCGAGATAGGTCATGGCTGATCGAGATCATGGCTTGGATCGATCGCAACCGTCGGATCATCGCCGATCGGACCGATCGCCACGGTCCAAGATCAATCGTGGCCGATCGGGATCAGGGCTTGGATCGATCGCAACCGTCGGATCGTCGCCGATCGGACCGATTGCCACGGTCCGAGATCGGTCGTGGCCGATCGGGATCATGGCTTCGATCGATGGCAACTGTCGGATCGTCGCCAATCTCGGACGGATTGCAACGGTCCGAGATAGGTCATGGCCGATCAAGATCACGGCTTGGATCGATCGCAACCGTCGGATTGTCGCCGATCTGACCGATCGCCATGGTCCGAGATCAGTCGTGGCCGATCGGGATCAGGGCTTGGATCGATCGAAACCGTCGGATCGTTGCCGATCGGACCGATTTCCACGGTTCGAGATTGGTCGTGGCCGATCGGGATCATGGCTTCGATCGATCGCAACCGTCAGATCGTCGCCGATCTCCGACGGATTGCAACGGTCCGAGATAGGTCGTGGCCGATCGGGATCACGGCTTGGATCAATCGCAACCGTTGGATCGTCGCTGATCGGACTGATCGCCACGGTCCGAGATCAGTCGTGGCCGATCGAGAACATGGCTTGGATCGATCGCAACCGTCGGATCATCGCCGATCGGACAGATCGCGACGGTCTGAGATCAGTCGTGGCCGATCGGGATCAGGGCTTAGATCGATCGCAACCAATGGATCGTCGCCGATTAGACCGATTGCCATGGTCCGAGATCGGTCGTGGCCGATCGGGATCATGGCTTTGATCGATCGCAACTATCGGATCATCGCCGATCTCGGACGGATTGCAACGGTCCGAGATAGGTCATGGTCGATCGAGATCATGGCTTGGATCGATCGCAATCGTCGGATCGTCGCCGATCGGACCGATCGCCACGGTCCGAGATCAGTCGTGGCCGATCGGGATCAGGGCTTGGATCGATCACAACCATCGGATCGTCGCCGATCGGACCGATTGCCACGGTCCGAGATCGGTTGTGGCCGATCGGGATCATGGCTTCGATCGATCGCAACCATCGAATCGTCGCCGATCTCGGATGGATTGCAACGGTTCGAGATAGGTCGTGGCTGATCGGGTTCACGGCTTGGATCGATCGCAACTGTCGGATCGTTGCCAATCGGACCGATTGCCACGGTCCAGATCAGTCATGGCCGATCGGGATCAGGGCTTGGATCGATCGCAACCGTCGGATCGTCGCTGATCGGACCGATTGCCACGATTCGAGATCGGTCGTGGCCGATCGGGATCATGGCTTCGATCGATCGCAACCATCGGATCGTCGCCGATCTCGGACGGATTGCAACGGTCCGAGATAGGTCGTGGCCGATCGGGATCACGGCTTAGATCGATCGCAACCATCGGATCGTCATCGACTGGGATCGATCATGGCTTGGATCGATCGCAACCGTCGGATCACTTATAATTACTCAAAAAAAAAGTTATGAAAAAGTTTAAAAAAATATTAAAATTTATTGCGACACCGTAGTGATGCATTTTAGAAGAAAAATTAAACAAATATTGCGACGCAATGTATGCGTCGCAATTATTTTTAGTAAATATAATTTTTATCAGTATTAATAAAGAAAAAAATAATATTGTGACACATAATTTGCATCGCAATGGTTTTTAAATAAATATCTAATTAAAATATTAAAAATTATTGCGACGTAATAAGGCGTCACAATTATTATCATAAATTATAATATTATCATTAATAAATATTTAAAAAATTTGTGACACCGTCGCGATGCATTTTAGGAAAAAAATAAATAAATATTGCGACACAATGTATGCGTCGCAATTATTTTTTTTAAATATAATTTTTTTCAGTATTAATAAATAAAAGAAATATAATATTGCGACGCATAAGTTGCGTCGCAATATTTTTTTAAAAAAATATATGTAATTAAAAAGTTTATAAAATATATTGCGACGTAATTTTTCATCGCAATTATTAACATTAATTATAAATATATCATTTATAAATATTTAAAAATTGTTGCGATACCGTAGCGATGCATTTTAGAAAAAAAACTAAACAAATATTGCGACGAAATATATGCATCGCAATTATTTTAAGTGAATATGATTTTTATTAGTTTTAATTAAAGGAAAAAATATTGCGATGCATATTTGCGTTGCAATGTTTTTAAAATACATATATCTAATTAAAATAAAAAAATTATTGCGATGCAATTTTGCATCGCAATTATTATCATAAATTATAATATTATCATTTATAAATATTTAAAAATTATTGCGATGCACTGCTTGCATCGCAATTATTGTAATAAGTTATTATTTTAATCAATTAAAAATATGGAAAAAATATTGCGACGCCTTAGCGACGCAAATCCTAAAAAATAAAATTTCTCGCTCGACATTGGCGCCAAGTTAGCGACGCATTAGCGACGCAATTATTTGAGTCGCTATTTTTTCATAAAATTATAATAAAACTAGATTAACGATGGATTAGCGACGCATTATTGCGTCGCTAATACATAATAAATTTAAAAAAAATATTGCGACCATATAGCGACGCAAATTATTGCATTGCTAATAACTTATATAAAGCCAGCCTTCTCTTCTTCTTCTTCCCTGTCTTGACCTAGTCGCCGCCGTGCTCTAAAAATTTTCGGCTCCCACCTCGCGCTCCGGTGCCTCCCCTCTGGTGCTCCGGCTCCCCGGCGTTCTCCTCCGACTCCACCGTCTTCTCTCGACCAAGGTAAGCCCCACACTCTCTAAAAAAAATTTTTTTTAATAATTTCCCTCCGGCCACGGCCGCGGCCGGCAGTGGCCTGGCCACGGTGGCCAGGCCTCTGTGGCCAGGCCACTGTCACAAAAAAAAAAAAATTCTTAACAGGGGGGGGAAACCCCCCCGCCCCCCCCCCCACTTTTTTTCTTGTCCGGCCACGGCCATGGCCGCGCCGGACAAGGCGCCACGGCCGCTGCGTGTCCGTCTTCTCCGGCCACGGCCGCTGCGTGGCCGGCAGTGGCCTGGCCACGGTGGCCAGGCCACTGTCACAAAAAAAAAAATTTCTTAACAGGGGGGGGCCCCCCCCCCCCCTTTTTTCTTGTCCGGCCACGGCCGTGGCCGCGGCCGGACAAGGCGGCCATGGCCGCTGCCATGGCCGGCAGTGGCCTGGCCACGGTGGCCAGGCCACTGTCACAAAAAAAAAAAAATTTTTAACAGGGGCCCCCCCCCCCTTTTTTTCTTGTCCGGCCACGGCCGTGGCCGCGGCCGGACAAGGCGCCACGGCCGCTGCCGTGGCCGGCAGTGGCCTGGCCACGGTGGCCAGGCCACTGTCACAAAAAAAAAAATTTTAACAGGGGGGGGGGAACCCCCCCCCCCCCCCCCCCCCTTTTTTTCTTGTCGGCCACGGCCGTGGCCGCGGCCGGACAAGGCGGCCACCGGCCGGCCACGGCCGCTGCCGTCTTCTCCGGCCACGGCCGCTGTGGCCGGCAGTGGCCTGGCCACGGTGGCCAGGCCACTGTCACAAAAAAAAAAAAAATTCTTAACAGGGGGGGGGAACCCCCCCCCTTTTTTTCTTGTCCGGCCACGGCCATGCCGTGGCCGGGCAGTGGCCTGGCCACCTGGTGGCCAGGCCACTGTCACAAAAAAAATTTCTTAACAGGGGGGGAAACCCCCCCCCCCCCCCCCTTTTTTTTCTTGTCCGGCCACGGCCGTTAAAGACACGGCCACGGTGGCCATCCAAAAAAAAAAATTTTTTGTTTGGATTGTTGTTATGTCTTGATTATTCAATAATATTTGTAATGCTAGATTGTTGTATTATTATTTAATTTGCATAATATTTATGCAATAATTAATTTAAGCAGAATGTTTATGCAATAGTATTTGTGCATTTATACTCATTTACATTTGTTATGTCTTGATTATTTATATTCTGCTGCAAACTGAATGATGCATTAAATTATGTAATGCTAAATAAAAGTTTGTTGTAATATTATTTAATTTCCAGCAACAAATTAGTAGTTTCAATGATTTACATTTTAGTATTCGCAAACATTTGTATTTGACACAATAATCTTAAAAAAGTGAATTACATGTATAATTCACAAGAAGTTAGAATAACAAGCATAAGTTCGATTGTCTTCGGACTTCCATAATCACAGCACTTTAACCTTTAGACCCGTTTGAGAATTTGTAAGCCTTAGTCTTGGTCCTGGTGGACAGTCTTGTAACAGTTGGCTGCTTGTTACCCTCCAAGACCTTAATATTTTTTATTTTGTGGTTTCATTTAATGATTTACCAGACTTTGTATAAGTCGGTCAAAAATGAGCGGGACTCGCTCATGGATGTATGCAAGGATAAAAGATGGCTTGCTGAATCCAGATTTTCTGAATGGATTGGAAGAATTTATCGCATTTGCATGTAGCCAACCTGAATGGATGGATGGGCCTAGGATTAGGTGCCCATGCAACTTCCACAGGTGTCAGAATAAAGCCTACAGAGATGTGGAAACTGTTAAGGTGCATTTGTGTAAGAAGGGTTTTGTTCCTGATTACTATGTTTGGTACTGTCATGGTGAACCAGAGGATATTCCAGCAGCTGTTATAGGCCAACAAGAGTCAATTCCCGTAGATGAACCATTTGTGAATTTAAACACATATGAACAAATGGTGATGAATGCATCGGGTAATGACTTCAATCAGAATACATTTATGGAAGAACCAAATCCAGAAGCACAACAATTTTATGATATGTTGCGTGCTGCAAATCAAGAATTGTATCCTGGGTGTGAGGGTCATTCCCAGTTCTCTACAGCTGCTCGAATGTTGAATATTAAGGCAGAACATCGATTATCAGAAAAGGCGTTCAATTCTGTAGCTGAGTTAATCAAAGAAATTCTGCCAAATGATAATGTTGCCGCAGACAGTTTTTACGCAACAAAGAAGTTGTTGCGTGGGCTTGGGCTCCCAGTTAATAAGATCGATTGTTGCTTGAACAATTGTATGATATTTTGGGGTGAAGACTCAGAGCTGAGATGGTGTAAGATTTGTGGGCAATCGAGGTTCAAAAACACCGAAGGAGGAGCCGGTACAAGTAGGAGGAAAAGTGTGCCTTACAAGAGGATGCATTACTTTCCTCTTACCCCACGCCTGCAGAGATTATACAGATCTGAGGCAACAGCTGCTGATATGAGATGGCATGCCGAACATGAATCTAAAGAGGATGAAATGCGGCATCCATCAGATTCAAAGGCTTGGAAGCATTTCAATGAAAATCATCCTGATTTCGCTGAAGATATAAGGAATGTGAGATTAGGTCTTTGTACCGATGGCTTCCAACCATTTGGTCAAGCGGGGCAACAGTATTCATGTTGGCCTGTGATACTGACTGTATATAACCTTCCTCCGTGGAAGTGCATGAAAGATACTGCAATGTTTTTAACCGTTTTGGTTCCAGGACCATCAAATCCAAAGGAAAAGATTGATGTCTTTCTGCAACCGTTGGTGGCCGAATTGAAAATGTTGTGGGAAACAGGAGTGGTAGCCTACGACATTTCTATGAAACAAAATTTCTTAATGAGAGCTGCTTTGATGTGGACAATAAGTGATTTTCCGGCATATGCAATGTTGTCTGGTTGGAGCACTGCTGGACGTCTGGCATGCCCTCATTGCATGTATGATTCGGATGCATTTACATTGCAGAAGAGTGGTAAGCAGTCATGGTTTGATAACCATAGGAAGTTCTTGCCCCCAAATCATCCTTACAGGCGTAACTTGATCGCCTTCCGGAAGAACAAAGCAGTCACAAAATTTGCCGAACCGGTTAGGTCCGGCACGGATCTATTTGATTCTATAGAGCATTTGGGGTTGATGTATGCATGGGAACCGGATGCAGATAGAATAAATAGCCGTATATGTAAAGAACATAACTGGAAGAAGCGAAGTATATTTTGGGATTTGCCTTATTGGAGCACAAATCTCATCCGGCACAACTTGGATGTTATGCATATCGAGAAAAATTTCTTTGATAACATATTTAACACGGTGCTAAACATCCCGGGAAAAACAAAAGATACTGCAAAGTCAAGAGAAGAACTTAATCAGTACTGCAGAAGAGGTGATTTGAGAAGGAGTGCCGATGGGACCTATCCTAAAGCATGTTACACTCTTGACAGAAATTCACGAGAAGTTTTATGTAACTGGCTTAGAGGGTTAAAATTTCCAGATGGTTATGCCTCAAATATCGGTAGGTGTGTGGACATGCATAAGCTCAAGTTGTTCGGCATGAAGAGCCACGACTGCCATGTTTTCATGCAACGATTATTACCTATAGCTTTTCGTGAGTTGCTTCCGCAACATGTCTGGAAGGCAATTACGGAGCTCAGCTTATTCTTCAAGGAGTTATCTGCCGCAGTCATTACTTCTGCATCCATGGCAAGGCTTGAGGAGGAAATTCCAATTATTTTATGCAAGCTTGAGCGAATATTTCCTCCCAGTTTTTTTGACTCAATGGAGCATTTACCGGTTCACTTGCCATACGAAGCGAGCATAGCTGGTCCCGTGCAGTATCGCTGGATGTATCCTTTCGAGAGGTAAATATATACATCATTAAGATATGTTGACATTTCAAATATTATTTCATTGCTTGAAAAATTCGTTAATTTTTTGTTGCAACTTTACATATAGGTATCTTAAGAAGTTAAAAAATAATGTGCGTAATAAGGCAAGGGTTGAAGGTTCTATATGCAATGCACACTTGGTCGAAGAAGTTTCAGCTTTTGCCTCACATTACTTTGAGGGTCACGTCCACACGAGGAGCCGAAATCATGGTCGTAACGATGACGTATGTGTGGACGAAGCAGAAGCTAATGACGGTAGAATATCAATTTTTAAAGCTATCGGCCGTTCATTTGGTGGGCAGAAGTCAAGAAATCTTAGCGATATGGAGTATAATGCAGCACATTATTACATCCTAATGAACTGTCGAGAAGTCGATCCATATATTGAGTAAGTGTATACTTCAATGCTAAATTGAAAATTTAAATTTATATAATAATATACCATAATATTTAATTTCTAACAGTAGTTTTCATCCTTTTCATCCCATAAGGATGTTTTGTGATAGACAACGACA
>UESW01004022.1:726557-765381 GCA_900491605.1 Calamus simplicifolius
ACTTCATGTGAAAGTCACATGATCACTAAAGTTGAAATCACTTTATGGATTTGCTATTTAGAGTTGACAGGCTCTTAAGCCATCCTTAGCATTTGTGGTCAAGAGGATGAATTATACGGTAACTGTTTCTTAGGGTTCTTGGAGTTTGCTCGGCAACTCTTCGACCTATCCGGACGTCGGGTTCCATTGCTAGATGGGCACATCGATTAGTATAGAAAGTTGTTTCTATGCTACCGGCTTAGGTTCGAACCTAGAGAGTCACACGCATAGAAGTTTCCTAGGATGATCTATTTGCTGATCAACGATTGAGAATCGTATATGATTTAATTAATCAATTTGATTGATTGAATTATCTCAATTGGGTTAAGTACAATTGAATAAGATTCAATTTGGTTTAAGTCTATTAGAAGGACAAGTCAATTTCAAATATTGATTTGAAATTAGACTTGATTTGAATTTAAATAGATTCAGGACTAGCCAAATTTGATTTGGGCTTGGACCATGATCTATGTGGGTTAAGTCAAATAAATTCAGATCAGAACCCAAACCTCTCGAATATGGATCTCATATGATGAGATGGCTAAAATCTCATCTCATGAGATAGAATTTAATGCATGACATTTATTTACCGAACGTCGGATTTATCCCTCGTCTCTTTGGTTTTCTCCGAACGACGGAACTAAACCAAACGCCGCGACTCCTTGGTTTTCTCCGAACGTCGGAATTAAACCAAGCGCCGCGCCTTCGGCGTCTCTTCGCTTTTGCCAAACGATGGATTCTTAAATGTCAGAATTAAATGTCAAGGCTAAATCTAGACTATAAATAGAGGGCATTCCCTCACCAGAGAACACAGAACAAAAATAGAACAACAATACACGATTTGTCGTGGATTGTAATTCTAAATTGTCGTGGATTGTAATTCTAAAATGTTAGAATAGAAAATCCTGGTGATTCTGGTGTTAGCGGAAGCCTGGTGGATCTTGGAGGAAGATTCAAGTGAGAGGATTCAAGATCAGCAAAGCTATTTTTCCGCGAGCTAGCACTCCCGGAAATCTGATCATTCGGGGCTTCGCGTGGACGATACTAGAGGCCGGACGATTGAACGGCTGCAGAGCAATAAGGATTTACCTACTGTTCTTAAGGTAAGTGATTTGATCCCTAGATCTTAAGGCAGGCTTCAAGATATAGTGTGACTAGTCATCTTGAAGATCAAGATATGATCTTGATGTTTTTATATGCATATTTTAGATCAAACGACCCTGAATATATAGGCAAAGATATGATCTTGATGCATATTAGATAGATTAATATGTAATCTTTTAATTTCCGCAATGATAATAGTTATCAATTTTTAAAATATGCATGCCTCGGAGACTATTTCTCCCTACAGTATGTTAGGCCCCTAGCCGGCCCTCGGTCTGGTCTTAGGCGGCCCAAGTATGTTAGGCCCAACCGGCATGGTCCTAGGGCCACAAGCATGTTAGGCCCCTAGCCGGCCCTCGGGCTGGTCCTAGGCGGCCACAGCCATGTCTGGCCCCTAGCCGGCCCTCAGCTGGTCCTAGGCGGCCACAAGTATGTTAGGCCCCTAGCCGGCCCTCGGGCTGATCCTAGGTGGCCACAAGTATGTTAGACCCCTAGCCGGCCCTCGTGCTGGTCTAGGTGGCCACAGCCATGTCTGGCCCCTAGCCGGCCCTCGGGCTGGTCCTAGGTGGCCACAAGTATGTTAGGCCCCTAGCCGGCCCTTTGGCTGGTCCTAGGCGGCCACAGCCATGTCTGACCCCTAGCCAGCCCTTAGGCTGGTCCTAGGCAGCCACAAGTATGTTAGGCCCCTAGCCGGCCCTCGAGCTGGTCCTAGGTGGCCACAGTCATGTCTGGCCCTTAGCCTGCCCTCGGGCTGTCTTGAACGACCTCAATGGCTTTATTGCAGCCTCATCGGCTCTATCAGCTTTAGTGGCTCTTTCCCTCTGCCCCAACGACATCATTACGACCTCAGCAGAATTATTATAGCCTTAGCGGCTGTATCGCTCTGCCTCATCGGCTATATCAATCTTAACGGTTTTATTGCAGCCTCGTTGGCTCTATCTCTCAGCCTCAGCGACTTCAGTACAGCTCCATCGGCTCTATTTTTGCCTTGCCAACTAGTTGACGAGCGTCCCCCCAAAAATTGGGCGTACATTGCTTTAAGTGGCGGGCACAAGGTAATAAACTTACCCCCAATGTTGCTTAAAAATTTTTACACTCCTTCAGCTTGGTTAGTGTAGGACCTACAAGCTCAAGGAGTGTAGGGGGCATCTGATAGGACCAGTTAACATGCCCATGGGCAATAAAAACAGAAATTTTTGAACAATTTTTCTAGGTGGCCATCTTCGGTGGCCTTCCTAAATGGCTTAGTTCCTAGGCGGCCTTGCTGGCCTACTAGATTTTCTCTTCAAGGATGTTGTGGGCATTTAATTTCGTCCGCAGCTTTGCTCTCTGTTGCAACAAGCGTCTGTCATAATGAAGAGAGAAAACAAGAGAGAAAAAGAGCTATGTGATGTGAGTGGGTTCTCCCAAGGATCGCCTTTTGTCATTAATGTCCCATAAGCAAATCAATGGGCAGCATTTAATGATACAGAGACAAAAGAAATCCTAGGTGGCCCCTTCCTCAACAATCCTAGGCGGTCTTCCTCAAAGGCCATCCTAAGAGGAGGCCTTTCTAAGCGGCCCCTTCCTCAACAATTCTTAAGCGGCCTTTCATCTTAGGCGGCCTCTTCCTTAACGGCCTTCTCAACGGCATTTATGTGCCGAGGCATTTATGGTCTTATAAACGCCATGTGCATTTATAGCTGTCACGTTGACTCCCTTTTTGGCCCCATGCATGCACTAAGGGTTCTTCGGTAATAACTTTGGGCCCATCTCCATCCGGTCCGAAA
This sequence comes from Calamus simplicifolius, assembly GCA_900491605.1. Classification (NCBI taxonomy): domain Eukaryota; kingdom Viridiplantae; phylum Streptophyta; class Magnoliopsida; order Arecales; family Arecaceae; genus Calamus; species Calamus simplicifolius. Next base: position 729,470 of record UESW01004022.1, read on the forward strand.
GCTTCCCCAGCTAGGCGGCTCCCGAGCAATCCTAGACGGCCCCCAACACCCCCATGACGGGCCAAGAGCAGCCTAGATGGCCCCGAGCAATCCTAGGCGGCCTCACCGGACCCAGGTCCCACAGATGCCTTCCCGGCCTCAGCCAGCAACGGCCTCGTGGAGCAGAGGCCCTAGGCAGCCACCAGCATCCCTAGGCGGCCTGCTTCTCCAAGCCAGTTAGCTCCTCCCAGCCGGCCATCCACGGTGGCCCCTCGCCCAACGACCGCGACCTTCCGCGGACCTTCCGACTCTACACGCCAGGTAGAGGGTACGATCTCCATAGCTCACCAGGGGCCAGGTCCAGGCAATAGAATTGGATGAAGTGGAGATATAGCTTCTCCACGTGTTAGGTGGCATATGCATGAGCCAGAGGCATCCTTGAGTGGCCTATGGGTCCGAGGGTACTATTAGCCTTTATTTAATTCAAGAAGGGACTCATGGAGACTAAACAAGGACTCTGGCCATTAAATAAATATTCAAGATCAATGTACCAGAAAAGGTCAGCTGTGCACACTCGATCTGCGGATGAAATCATGACTTGCATGAGGTAGGATGATGCTTTTAGCTCTGATATGTCACTAAAAGACAATGCCTGCAGCTCTGACATGCCACTAAGAAGAAGTATCTTCATAAAAGCTTTGACAGGTGGCAGCACTTCAGGTCTCACAGATATTAATCCTGACATTTTATCTACCAAAAGTTGTCAATCATCATGACAACCCCAACCACTCAGATCAGATAAGCTCCAAAAGTCATGGTCCATCATGAGGACCCACGTGGCTCAATTCCCACTAGAGGACAAAAACCCAAACCTCTCAAGCAAGTTACATAGTGTATAAAGGTAAACAAATCAGGTAAGAAGAGGTAACTCTAAAAAACTTAACACGCTCATTCTGAGCCGCTCTCTCTTTCTCTTTCAAGCTTTCTCAAGCTCGGCTGTTGCCCAGAGCACTAACTTGAGCGTCGGAGGGTCCCCGTCGGAATACTCGGCCGTGGGACTTCTTGCAGGCTTTGAAGACAAAGGAAGGGCTCCGATATTTCTGTGGAGGAACGGCCGACGCTCAAGGACGCCGACTCAAAGTGATCGGGCATCAACAGGGACAAATCCCAAACGTTGGCTTTTCAAGCAAATTGGACACTCCAAATAGTTTGGCCATAAGATGGCCGGTCATGTGAAATGGCCTAAAATGTTAGGCCTGACCCAAGACCCACGGTCATTAAAATAAAATAATTTATTTGATGAGTTATTTTGTATCATGCAAAAATTAGAGATATCCATCCTATGCATCATAGCATATGGCACGTTGCATTATTTATTATTTTATTCTAGTTTGAGAAATTAGACTAGGACATGTGAATAATGCATCCAATAGAATTTTCATAAAATGTTATAGGTTTTCATAAAATGTTTAAAAGAAATTTAATGAATAACAATTTGTTTAGTTATGAAAAGTTGAATACCTACGTTGGTAGCTTTGTCTAAGGAGACCAGTACTTAAGTGTGTCCACTTGTGACCCATCGGCCTTTCCTAGAAGCCATTGACTAGGACCATTTGACTAATCATAATTATAGAAATTTGTATAGTTGTAAAAAGTTGAATACATATTGATGGCTTTATCTAAGGAGACCGGTACTTAAGTGCATCCGCTTGTAACCCACCGGCTTTTCCTAGAAGCTATTGATTAGGACTTTTTGACTAATCATGATTATGCCTATTACATAGTGTCTTAGTTAATGAACAAAGACAACATTATTATAATTCTAAACATATTTAAAAAGGGTTTTTTAATGGGTGGTTTGGAATTATAACACTAAGAATTTGATTCTTAAATAAAGTTATGAAATTAAGAATAGTCTTAAGATAAGTTAATATATGATATTAATTTAATAATGATATTATTAAATCTAAGACTATTTTATTTAATTTCATAAATAACAAGAATATGATTATTTATATAAAAATTAATTTTAAAAGTTAATATGTGATATTAAATTTTAATAATATGATTATTAAAATTTTTTTATATTAATTTCTAAAAAGACAATAGTTATCTTAAAGTATTCACAAGAAAAAAATCTTGAGAGAATTAAATTCATATATTAAATCCATATGAAATGACAAGATTTAAAGGTTATTGAAATTAATTCATAAAGATAAAAGGTTATCTTTATATAATAAAATACAATCCCACTTTAATAATGAGTAATTAATAAATTTGTTGGTCTCCACCATTGGCTAGCACCGTGAGAGTTAATAGCGCCTCGAGGTGCTTTAATTTCATTTCCCTATGGATGGTATCCGTTTAATTCAATAATAAAGCTAGATCTCCTAGGATAAAATTTCTAGATGTATTTCAAGCCTGACCTACCCTATGGCAGCATACTTGGGTTAAGTCTAGAAATTTGAAATGATGGGTCTTACTCATAAAAATATGAGATCAAATGTGTTGATTATATCTTTGACCAAACCTTTTTTAATTCGATGGTTAATGAGTGTGGAAATAAGGAGTTATTTCAAAAACATACTTATTAATCGAGAAGAGTCTTGGTTTAACTAAGTATGCAAGCTAACCTATCCTACGATGGCAGACTTGTACATGGCTAGTGTTGGCCCAAATGGCAACCCAAGAGGGGGGGTGAATTGGGTTCTTTAAAAAGTTTTAACACTTTGAAAATATTTTGATCGATATAAAGATGCTCAAATGAACTAAATTAATTGAAGCTAGGCAAGAATGAGATTGAGAGAGAGAGAGATAAAGCACGACAAACACAAAGATTTTATAGTGGTTCGGTGTATCCAACACCTACGTCCACTCCCAAGCTGTACTTGGTCTACACTATAATCCACTTGATTACAGCCGAGTTATTTTACAAGCTCACAACCCAAACTTGTTATTTTTCCGGGGTCACAACGAACCCAGCTGGTTTTTTCGGGCTCACCAGCACAAAACCAAACCACAAGCTATCTTAGCTTGTCCCGAGGTATACTACCTCCATTAATTCAATCCCTGATTGAATTAGTAAACAACAATGAAAAATATAGATTCGAATACACAACAGCTCCTCAAATGAGCAAATATGCAATTAAATAAACAAAGGTAAGAAAAGCATGTTTGAAGCGATTTGGATTTGAGCTTTTCTTCTTTTCTTCTTTTCCTCTTCTTCTTTGAAAGATTGAATTAGACCTCAGCTCAGATTCTTCACAAAAAAACAGTTGAGAAGTTGGGAAAAATAGGGCTTTTTGCTTTCTTCATTTTCCCTTGGGAAATCCTCCGATTTTGAGCTTTAAATGCTTTGGATTTCTCTTTGGACTCTCTAGGATTGGTTGATGTGAGCTCTGAGTCTTTTCTCTTTGATTTCTCTCTCTTTCTTTCACAGGATTTTTCGATTTTTTAGTCCTCTTTTCAAACGGACAGTTCCCCCTTTTTATAATAGATCTCTTAATCCAAGTTTAGGTGAGAAAAATAGCTGTTACAGAGCAGTTGGATTGCTTCTACACACAAAGAAAACTATCCGTTAGAGATTAGGTGAAAAAATATTACCGTTGGAGTCCGTTCTGACATTTGAAAAATCTGTTCCTAACAGTTGAGTTGGCTCCAACTTTTTATGTGTCGGCTCCAAGTCGGGGTGTCCAAAAATAGTAATAAGAAGTTCATTGAGGAGTCAGCTCTGAAAAAGTTAAGTGTCGGCTCGATGCATTCGAGAGTCGGCTCAAGAATCCAAAGGTGTCGACTCTAATTATGTCCAAAAAATATGCTCTCTGTACTCAGGTTAGAGTTGGCTCCAGAAACTCAGGTGTCGGCTCCGCAACTTTCAGGTGTCGGCTCCCGAACTCCAGGTATTGGCTCCAAAAACTGACGCAGAAACCACTTCTGTATCTCAGGTTGGAGTCGGCTCCGAAACTCTAAGTGTCAACTCCGGATCGTGCCAAAAACTTAGAAATGTTCTGATACCTTGGGGTCGGCTCCGGACTATTGAGGTGTCGACTCTAAGTTCTGAACTTAAATAATTTCCTTTCAAATTTGATTCAAAACTTATTCTTTATTAATTGATCAACCTTAATGCCTGAAACACTTATCAAATATATCAGAAACAAGATGAATATACTCATGGCTTTTATTAATCATCAAAATCAATAATTGGGTCAACAATCTCCACCTTTTTGATGATGACAAAAACATTGAGTATGCAGATTAATTAATGAAATTTTCAAAGAAGATAAGTTCTTATAGTTAAGCTCCCCCTGAATGAGGTAGCTCCCCCTATGATACTTAACATCTTCTTTCCTTATCATTTAAACTCCTTGCATATCAAATTAAGCTCATTTCATTTAATGTTTGATACCAATTGAACTTATTTCATTGAAACTTCTTGATACATACCAATTTCTTAATGAAATTCATTCAATGTATATATATATATATATATAATTATCTTCTTTCCCTTTTGTACATTTAATTGTAACTTTTATGCATATACAAATATCATTTACTTCTCCCCTTTTTTGTAATCAACAAAAAGGTTAAGAAGTAGAGATCAATGCATTAAACATAAGTAAATCAAAACTCAATTCAAGCCATTCAAAGTCATATGATATTCATTAGAGTATCAAAAACATTACATCATAAATAATTTCAACTATATCAAAATGTTGCTTTCATTACAAAACATCAAATTACATCAAAAGAGAAACTTATTACATCAAAATAAATTCAAACTAAACTTCTAATAACAAAAGGTAGAAACATCAAATTCTGAAACGGTTCTTGAGTTCTTCTAAGAGTTGTCCCATTCCATCCCTTTGAACTCTGATAAACTCATTCAACCTTCTATCAAAGAATGCAGATGCCACTACGATTTTCTCTTGAAGTTCTGCATTGCATCTTGAATAAGTCTCTGAATCTCCTCCAAATTCTTTAAGTTCTCATATATGTGCATGAGATTATTCTTTAAAGATTCGAAGAAGATCCAAGGGTGGACTCAATCTTGCTCACCCTTTCATCCAAGGAATAAAATAATTCTCTTAAGCTCATTAGACTGTTGTCAATCTCAGTCTTCATCTCTTCTTTGTGAGTACTAAATAATTCTTTAAGTTGCTCTAATTGGATAGCAGAAAAACCAGCAGATACTGAACTGAAGAGGAAGGAGTAGGTGGAGCAGGAGGTACATAATAACTGGGGTTAGGTGAGCTGTGCTCCCTGATGATCTTGCCTTAGAAGGCCCAGGCTCAGCAATCTCAGCTACTCTGTCTTCAGAATGACCTTTCCTCTCCCACTGACCATCCTTCTTCACAAAGCCCATCCGATGAACAGTTGCTAAACTATAGTAATCTGTGTGCCTTAAATTCTTTTTGGGTTCATTTTCAGAAATAACAACACCCTGGCTTTGGAATACTAAAGTTAATATCATACCATAGGGTAAATTGGATCTTTCTTATTCCCGGCTTCAGCCATATACCAAATCATCATACCAGCTAGATTAATTTGTTGTCCAGTCAAAACACTATCCATTATAACAATGTCTCGTTCTGAGACATACTCAAACCTCCCGGTCTTTGGAAATAAAATCCGACCACATATATTATGAAGTAATCTTAACTCAAGAGGAAATTGGTTTGCCCTAATTTCTTCAAACTCAGTGATTTCTCTTCCTAGCATCCTTGATAGAGCATTTGACCTCTCACTATGAATGCTTCAGCAAGCCCAGTAACAAAAATCCCTAAAAGATTTCCTAGAATTTTCAAGATTATATGAATCCTTTTCCCTCTCACAGAACTAACTATTCCTCATCTCCTCTAGATAGATTGAAATAAAATTCCTTGACTAAGGCAGGGTAAGTGGGTAAATCAAGGGAACACACCTTATCCCAACCTAGTTCTTTTAACTGCCGCCCAATAGTGAAACCTTCTTCTTCAAAGAAATGAAAGTCTACCTTTCTGTCCATTATGATTACTTGGTCGGCTAAGGTATCAATTTGAGGTGAGGAGGGGCTTGGAGCAGCGCTCGATGTGGATGACGAGGAAGAGGACGAAGAGCTCGGTGAAGGCTGCCTCACCGGATGCCTCACTATTCATTTCCCGGTCATCACCGCACCACCAAACACGAATCCCCTATGTTTGGGTGCCATTGAGAGCTAAGGAGTGGTTAATTTGAGTGATTTAGGGTTTTGAGAAAAGTTTGGGAGAGTTTGGAAGAGTTAGGAGTCGATTGGAATGAAAGAGGAGTCGGCTCTGCCCTAAATAAGTCAATTTGGGACCACTTGGAGTCGACTCCCGCAAAGCAAGGTGTCGGCTCCAGGTCGCTAACACAGTCAGCGCCCGAACTGGATCGACTCGAGAAAAGCTAGTGTCGGCTCCAAAATCTCAGACAAAACTGGAGTCGACTCCGATACCAGAGGAGTCGGCTCCAAGACAATTTTAAAAAAAAAGAGTTTCAAAGGATCTGAAACATGTCCGGATTGAAATCAAATTTTGGCTAAAATTCTCTAGAATTTGGTGAATCAAAGGGTTCAAATATCTAGATGAATTGTCCTTAAAATCATGAAAGAAATTTTAAAAATTGATTGAATTCTAGATAATCATTCCTTAGGTGTATCAAAATCACTCCAATGGATCACAAATCCCTAATTCTCCTCTAAGATAACAAAATCTTTCTTCACTTAAAGGTTTTATAAATATGTCAGCTAATTGTTCATCAGTACAAACATAATCAAGACAAATGTCACCATTAGCTATATATTCTCTAATAAAATGATATCTAATTTCAATATGTTTTTTCTTTAATATTGTATAGGATTTTTAGTTAAGTTTATTGCACTCGTGTTATCACATCTAATAGGAGTTTTATCAAGTGTTATGCCATAATCTTCAAGTTGTCGCTTAATCCAAAGGATTTGAGCACAGCAACTTCCAACTGCAACATATTCAGCTTCAGCAGTAGATAATGAAACTGAATTTTGCTTTTTGCTAAACCAAGAGATTAAGTTACTTCCTAAAAATTGACATGCACCACTTGTACTTTTTCTATCTAATTTACAACCAGCATAATCAGAATCAGAATAAGTAATCAAATTTAATGCTGAGTCTCTAGAATACCATAAACCTACATTTTTAGTTCTACTTAGATATCTTAGTATTTTTTTACAGCAATTAAATGAGATTCTTTAGGTTCAGATTGAAATCTAGCACATAGATAAACAACAAACATGATATCAGGTCTACTTGCAGTTAAGTAAAGTAGAGATTCGATCATACCTCTATAATGCTTTTGATCAACTTTTTTACCTGTCTTCATCTTTATCCAATTTACATGAAGGACTCATAGGTGTTCCAAGGGATTTGATTGATTCCATTCCAAACTTCTTGAGAATTTCCTTTGTGTACTTTGTTTGGTTGATGAAAATCCCTTCTTTGCTTTGTTTGATTTGAAGTCCTAGGAAGAAATTGAGTTCTCCCATCATGCTCATCTTGAATTCACCCTGCATTAACTTAGCAAATTCTTGATACAAAAGATTGTTAGTAGCACCGAAAAAATATCATCTACATATATTTGTACTACCAATAAGTCTTTATCTTTTCTTTTCAAAAATAAGGTTTTATCTACATTTCCTCTAGAAAAATATTTTCAATTAGAAATTTGCTTAACCTATCATACCAAGCTCTAGGTGCTTGTTTTAAACCATATAGTGCTTTGTGTAATTTAAAAACGTGGTTTGAAAATTCATAATCTTCAAAACCAGGTGGTTGTTCTACAAAAACTTCCTCATTTATAAATCCATTTAAAAATGCACTTTTAACATCCATTTGAAATAAATTAATGTTCATATGACATGCAAATGCAAGTAATAATCTAATTGCTTCTAATCTAGCTATAGGTGCAAAAGTTTCATCAAAATCAATTCCTTCTTCTTGATTATATCCTTTTACAACTAATTTAGCTTTATTTCTAATTACTATGCCATTTTTATCTAATTTATTTCTAAATATCCATTTAGATCCTATAACTGAGTGACCTTTAGGTTATCAACTAAGGACCATACATTATTCCTAGTAAATTGATTCAATTCCTCTTGCATTGCTAACATCCAATTACTATCTTTTTCAGCTTCTTCAATAGTTTTAGGTTCTATTTGAGATACAAATGCAAGATGATTATTAATATTTTTCATAGATGATCTAGTTCTTACTCCTTGAGATGGATCACCTATAATTAATTCCTTTGGATGACCATAGGCATATCTCCAATCTCTAGGAAGATCTACATCATTATGATTAGTATCAATAATATCGACCCTAGGAGAATCATCATCTTTAGCTTCTTGTTCATGATCTGAAGATACATCTATATTTAATTTTTCAATATCTCTCTCTAGCAAATTTGTATTTTCCTCATCATCAATCTTTTCAAAACTTGATGCTAAAGATTCATCAAAAACTGCATGAATAGATTCTTCTACAATTAAGTTCCTTTTGTTAAATACACTATAGGCTTTACTAGTTGTTGAATATCCTAAGAATATGCCTTCATCAAATTTTGCATCAAATTTTCCTAAGTTGTCCTTACCATTATTATGAATAAAACATCTACAACCAAATGCATGAAAATAACTAATATTTGGTTTTCTATCATGCCATAGTTCATAAGGTGTTTTCTTAAGGATTGGCCTAATTAAAGCTCTATTTAAGATGTAACATGCGTGTTTATAGCTTTCGCCCAGAAGTACTTCGGGAGTTGGCTTTCACATAGCATGGTATGGGCCATGTCTTCTAGTGTTCTATTCTTTCTTTCTACGACTCATTTTGTTGTGGTGTTCTAGGTGTAGAAAAATTATGATGAATGTCATGTTCAATGCAGAAATTTTTAAATAAATAATTTTTAAATTCGGTGCCATGATCACTTCTAAGAGACACTATGGTGTTGTTTTTCTCATTAGTGACTTTCTTGAAAAATTTTATGAATATAGGGAAAGTCTCATCCTTGTGAGCCAAAAATAATACCCAAGTGAATCTAGAATAATCATCTACTACCACAAGACCATATTTCTTTCCACCTAGACTAGTGGTTCTAATAGGTCCAAAAAGGTCCATGTGAAGTAGCTCTAGTGGCCTAGAAGTGGAAACAACATTTTAGATTTGAAAGAGTTTCTAGTTTATTTTCAAATTGACATGCATCACAAATTCTGTTATTTTCAAAATCTAACTTTGGAAGTCCTTTAACTAAATCCATTCTAATTAATTTTGAAATCAAATGTGTGCTTGCATGACCTAATCTACGATGCCATAGCCATTCGATCTCATTAACCTTAGCATTATCAGCAATTAAGCAATGATTACTAGTAGACAAATTGTCCAAATCTATTAAGTATACATTGCCATTTCTATTTCTAACAAATATAATGCTATTGTCAATGGGATTAGAAACAGTGCAGATAGAAGCTTCAAAGGAAACATTGAAACCTTTATCACATAATTGGCTAATACTAATTAAATTATGTTTTAAGCCATCTCCATATAAAACATTTTCTATAAAAGTGGATGGAGTTATTTGAATTTTACCAAATCCCATAATTTGGCCTTTACCATTGTCTCCAAATGTAACAACTCCTCCTTTTTTATCTTCAAGGGTGAAGAATTGCTCCTTGTCACCGTCATGTGCCTTGAGCAGCCGCTATCAAGATACCACTTTCGTTTTGATCTTTTGGCCGCAAGACACTCCTGCAAAATAATCAAACTTTCTGTTTAGGTACCCAAGCTTTCTTGGGTCCTTCATGGTTAGTAGCAATAAAGATTGTTCCTTTCGGAACCCATATTTTCTTTCCTTTAATTTTTAAATTTTTGCTAGTTTTCTTAATATTGCATTCATATGATTATGTCCTTTTAAACCACATTTGAAACAAGTAATATTAGTTGATTGGCCAACACGTATAAAGATATTTTTTAAAGATTTTTGCTTCCTAAGAGGATTATATCCTAATCCTGCCTTGTCAAAAATAGCCTTTTGACTATCTAAAATTATGTTTAATTTTGAAGAACATAAGGTAAATCCATCAACTATATCCTTATATTTATCAACCTCTTTCTTTAGATTAAGGTTCTCATTTGAAACCAATTCTTTTTTCTTTTACAACGTCTTCTTTTTCAGATTTCAAATCTTTAATTTCTAGAGCTAATTCATTTTTCTCTTTAAGCAGATTTGCATTTTCAGCTTTCAAAGATTTGCTTTTCTTTTTCAAAACTTTGAAATCAGCAACTAATTCATTAAATGCATCAAATAATTCTTCAAATGTAAAGTCTTGAGTTTAGTACTTACCTCATCATCTTCTTTAGCCATGAAGCAAATGTTTGCAACTTCCTTTTGTTCCTCCTCGGAAGAGGATTCTTCACTATCGCTCTATATTGCAACATAAGCCTTTTCTTCTTTTTATAGGCTTTCTTCAATTGAAGACAGTCATATCTGAAGTGCCCCGGTTTTTTACATTCATAACATATGAGGGGTTCTTTTTCCTTGTCCTTATCCTTCTCTTTTTCTTTTTCACCTTTCATTTTTGTTCCATGCCTTTTCTTATGGAAAGGTCTCCTTCTTTGCATGAATCTTTTAAATTTCTTAGCAAGGAGTGCAGTCTCATCATTATTATCTTCATCCTCACTGTTGCTTTCCTCAATTTCTGCATCCTTAAGAGCAATAGTTCTCTTCTTCTTGGCATCTTCCTCTATATGCTGCTTCATTGTCAGCTCATGGGTCATTAATAATCCAAGTAGCTCCTCCAAATGTAATGTATTTAGGTCCTTGGTTTCTTAGATTGCAGTCACCTTTGCTTCCCATGACCTTGGAAGAGACTTAAGAATTTTACGAACCAACTCAGAGTTAGTATAGGTCTTACCAAGACTCTTTAAGTCATTTACAATATCAGTAAATCTAGTGTACATGCATGTGATAGTTTCATTTTGTTCCATGCTAAACAATTCATATTTATGCACTAAGATATTAATTTTAGACTCTTTAACTTGATTAGTACCCTCATGGGTAACTTCTAATCTATCCTAGATTTCTTTTACGAAAATACATGTAGAAATTATATTAAATTATTAGCATCTAAAGCATAATACAAAACATTCATGGCTTTAGCATTAAGCTGAGCCATTTTTCTATCATTATCATTCCAATCCCTTTCGGGATTAGGAACTATTGAACCATCAACTATGTATGTGGTGTGCTAGGTCGATTGATTATAACACTCCATAATTCATAATCTAAAGCATGAATAAAAATTCTCATTCTAGCTTTCCAATATCCATAATTTGTGCCATTAAATAAAGGAGGTCTATCTGTGGATTGACCTTCAGCAAATGAAGATCCAGCTTGAGCTGCCATTTGGATCTTTGACTCTTGATCGTTGGATCAAACTGAAAATGAGCACTAGCTCTGATACCAATTGTTGGCCTAGATAGCAACCCAAGAGGGGGGGGGGGAATTGGGTTCTTAAAAAAATTTTAACACTTTGAAAATATTTTGATTGATATAAAGATGCTCAAATGAACTAAATTAATTGAAGATAGGCAAGAATGAGATTGATAGAGAGAGAGAGATAAAGCATGACAAACACAAAGATTTTATAGTGGTTCGGTATATCCAACACCTACGTTCACTCTCAAGCTGCACCTGGGTTCACACTATAATCTACTTGATTACAGCCGAGTTATTTTATAAGCTTACAACCCCAAACATGTTATTTTCCTGGGGTCACAATGAACCCAGCTGGTTTTTTCGGGCTCACCAGCACAAAACCCAACCACAAGCTATCTTAGCTTGTCCCGAGGTATACTAACTCTATTAATTCAATCCCCTGATTGAATTAGTAAACAACAATGAAAAATATAGATTCGAATACACAACAGCTCCTCAAATGAGCAAATATGCAATTAAATAAACAAAGTAAGAAAAGCCTGTTTGAAACGATTTGGATTTGAGCTTTTCTTCTTTTCCTCTTCTCCTTTGAAAGATTGAATTAGGCCTCAGCTCAGATTTTTCACAAAAAACGCAGTTGAGAAGTTGAAAAAAATAGGGCTTTTTGCTTTCTTCCTTTTCACTTGAAAAATCCTCCGATTTTGAGCCTTGAATGCTTTGGATTTCTCTTTGGACTCTCTAGGATTGGTTGATGTGAGCTATGAGTCTTTCCTCCTTGATTTCTCTCTTTCTTTCACAGGATTTTTTGATTTTTTAGTCCTCTTTTCAAACAGATGGTTCCCCCTTTTTATAGATCTCTTAATCCAAGTTTAGGTGAGAAAAATAGCCGTTACAGAGCAGTTGGATTGCTTCTACACACAAAGAAAACTATCCGTTAGAGATTAGGTAAAAAAATATTACCGTTGGAGTCCGTTCTGACAGTTGAAAAATCAGTTCCTGACAGGTTGGAGTTGGCTCCAACTTTTCATGTGTCGGCTCCAAGTCGGGGTGTCAAAAATAGTAATAAGAAGTTCGTTGAGGAGTTGGCTCTGAAAAAGTTAAGTATCGGCTCGACGCATTCGGGTGTCGGCTCCAGAATCCAAAGGTGTCGACTCTAACTATGTCCAAAAAATATGCTCTCTGTACTCAGGTTAGAGTCGGCTCCAGAAACTTAGGTGTCGGCTCCATAACTTTCAGGTGTCGGCTCCCGAACTCCAGGTATTGGCTTTGAAAATAGACACAGAAACCACTTCTCTATATCTCAGGTTGGAGTCGGCTCCGAAACTCTAGGTGTCGACTCCGGACTGTGCCAAAAACTTAGAAATGTTCTGATACGCCCTGCGGTCGGCTCCGGACTATTGAGGTGTCGACTCTAAGTTCTGAACTTAAATAATTTCTTTTCAAATTTGATTCAAAACTTATTCTTTTATTAATTGATCAACCTTAATGCCTAAAAAACTTATCAAATATATCAGAAACAAGATGAATATACTCATGGCTTTTGTTAATCATCAAAATCAATAATTGGGTCAACAGCTAGTTGAATTATTGAGAGAATAGAATTTGGATTTTGTTTATATTTTCCTAAATTATTTAATTATTTTTTGAAATCTCTATTCCAAAAACTTATAAATATTTATCTTGACTAATTTTTTAGAAAATGACTTTGAACAATCCCATTACTTCTATACTTTCTAGCAACACCATAACTAAGAAAAACTATCACAAATAAAAATTTGATCTTGACATCATTTTGACTGTTGAAAACATCAAATTTGGTATCACTGAGCCAACCCTTGCTGTTGGTCATAGTGTTAGAGAGCATTATGATAAATGACAAGTTGCCACTAACCAAATAAAAGAGAAGAAGCCAAAGGACAAATGCTTCCACTATAATGTTGAAGGGCATTGGAAGAAAAATTGCCATACGTATTTGGTGGAGCTGAAAGAAAAAAAGAAAAATAATAAATATGATTTACTTGTACTTGAAGCTTGTCTAGTAGAGGTTGATACCTCCTCCTGGATAATTGATTTAGGGGCGACAAATTATGTTTGTTCTTCTATGCAGCTCCTTAGTTCTTCGAGAGAGCTTTCTGATGGTGAGTTGATAATGAGGGTTGGCAATGGGGCTACGGCATTGGCCAAGGCAGTTGGAACAATCCATCTTTTGTTTGGAGAAAAATTTTTTATTCTGAATAAGATTTATTTCATTCCAAACTTTTCTAGAAATTTAATTTCAGCTTCTAAACTTCATGAACAATGTTATGGAATTTCATTTAATGAAAATATTATTTTAGTTTCAAGAAATGGTCTTAAATTTGTCATGGATGTTTAATCGACGGCTTATATGTTTTATTACCTTATGAAAATATTTCTTACAATACCGAACTATTTAAAGTAGCTAATCCTAGGTCTAATAAAAGACCAAAGGTATTGAATAGTGATAATGAAACATATCTTTGGCACCTTAGGCTTGATCACATTAACCTTGATAGAATAAATAGACTTGTGAAGGATGGTCCTCTAAGAGAGCTAAGTGTTGACACTCTTCCAGTCTGTGAGTCCTGTTTAGAAGAAAAATGATCAAAAGACCTTTCTCTGCAAAGGGCCAAAAGGCTAATGAACCACTAGAACTAGTACATTCGGATGTGTGTGGACCATTCAACGTACAAGCTAGGGATGGTTATAAGTACTGTGTCACTTTCATTGACGATTACTCAAGATATGGTTTCATTTACCTAATACAAAGAAAGTCTGAGACTTCTAAAAAGTTTCAAGAATTCAAGCAGAAGTTGAAAAATAATTAGGTAAATCACTAAAATAATGTGATCATATCGAGGTGGAGAGTACCTTGATATAGAATTCAAAGATTATCTTATTGAGTATGAAATTATTTCATAGCTCACAACTTCGAAAACTTTGCAGTAAAATGATGTTGTAGAAAGGAGGAACCGAACATTGTTAGATATGATCATATCAATGATTAGTTATTCCTCACTATCGATATCATTTTGGGGATATGCCTTATAGATGGCAATGCACATTTTGAATATCATACCATTTAAATCTATATCCAAGACACCATTGGAGATATAGAATGAGCATAAACTGGGTTTGCGTCATTTTCGCATATGGGGGTGTCCAGTTCATGTTCTTAAAAAAAATCTGGGAAGCTAGAACCACGAACAAAAGTGTGTCTATCGTTGGCTACCCAAAGGGCACTAGAAGAGGTTTGTTCTATAGTCCATATGAAAAGAAGGTGTTTGTGTTGACAAATGCCACTTTTCTTGAAAATGATTATATGCATAAATTCAAACCTCGAAGTAAAGTGGTAGTCGAAGAGTTCCTCAAAGATCAGATCACCACTCAATCAACAAAGTTGTTGAAATTAGGAAAGAAGAAACCACAGCTCCTAGTCAGGATATTATGGTACCTAGATGTAGTGGAAGGATTATCAGAACCCTAACCCGCTATAAATAGGATAGAGAAGCAAATGTTATGGTAGCTAATACCAACAATGATGATCCATCATCATACTAGCATACGATGGATGATCCTGATAAGGACAAATGGCTAGAAGCTATGAACCAAGAAATGGAGTCTATGTACTCGAATTCTGTCTGAGAATTTATAGATTCACCTGAAAATGTCAGGCCCATTGGATGTAAGTAGATCTTCAAGAAGAAAAAAGGGTGGATGGGAAGGTAGAGACCTTCAAAGCTAGACCTGTGGCAAAGGATTATACCGAAAAGGAGGGAGTTGATTATGAAGAGACTTATCCCCCAGTTGCCATGTTAAAGTCCATCCGCATTCTCTTATTCATAACTGCCTATTTTGATTATGAAATATGGTAGATGGACATCAAGACTGCCTTTCTAAATTGCTATCTAGAGAAGTCCATCTATAGGAAATAGCCAAAGGGGTTCATTGTTAAAGATCAGGAGTAGAAGTCTGTAAGATTAACAAGTCCATCTATGGACTCAAATAAGCCTCCAGGTCTTGGAACATTAGGTTTGATGAAACTATCAAAACATATGGCTTCGAGCAAATGTTGATGAACCTTGTGTATATAAGCTCATTAATAAAAAAAAGTATGGTTTTCTTAGTACTTTATGTAGATGATATCTTACTCATTGGAAATGATGTGAAAATATTATCTAGCGTAAAGACATGGCTGGCCGAACAATTCCAAATGAAAGATTTGGGAGAGGCGAGTTATATTCTTGGTATCCAGATCATTAGGGATAGGAAGAACAAACTCTTAGCATTATCTTAGGCATCTTATATCGATAAGGTGCTGGCTCATTTTTTGATGCAGAATTCCAAGAAGGGTCTTCTTCCAACCGACATAGAATTGTTCTCTCTAAAAAATAGTATCCTAAGACACCACAAGAAGAAGAGGACATGAGACAGATTTCATATGCATTGACAGTTGGAAGTCTAATGCATGTTATGCTATGCACTAGATCAGACATCTGCTATATAGTGAGAGTTATTAGTCAGTTCTAATCAAACCCTAGGATAGAGCACTGGGTGGCAATAAAGCACATTCTCAAGTATTTTCGGAGAACTAGAAATTATATGCTTGTATATTCAGATGAAGACCTAAACCCCTTAGGATACACTGATTCTAATTTTCAATTAGATAAAGATTCTCGAAGGTCGACGTCTGGATCAGTGTTCACACTTGGTGGTGCAGCAGATGTCTGGAGAAGTGTCAAACAATCTAGCATTGCTGATTCTACCATGGAAGTTGAGTACATAGCAGCTTATGAAGTAGTTAAAGAATCAGTTTGGCTTAAAAAGTTCTATACTGACTTGGAAGTTGTTCCAGAAATAGATATGCCATTGACATTATTATGTGATAATAGTAGTGTTGTGGGTAATTCAAGAGAACCCAAAAGCCATAAAAGGGCAAGCATATCGAGAGAAAATTTCATCTCATCAAAGAGATCGTGAATCAAGGCGAAGTTAATGTTATGAAGATAGCATTGGAACAAAATCTGGCTGATCCATTCACAAAACGTTGCATGAGAAGATGTTCAATAAACATTTTATGGGAATGGGATTAAAAGACATGTCACATCTGCTTTAAGGCAAGTAGAAGATTGTTGGAAATAGTGCTCTTGAAATCAGGTGTATTTATACTTTTAATTTTTTGAATTAATAAAAGAAGCATTTTTCTTCAATCTTGCCTTTTTTATATGAAAGATGAATGTTTATGTAAAAATCTAAAATATATTATGAGGCTGTAATTTTAGTGTAATGTATACAAGAGGATTGAAATTATGGCTAATATATTTAAACATATCTATGATTGATTGAAATATGGATCTTCTATCGCTAATCACTAATAGTCCATGAACATATGAATGTAACAATCTTATCCAGATTGTTGTGTAGAGACACTTAGTGAAGTTATTATATATAATAAGATTATATAGGAGTTGGATCGATATAATTTGAATCTTTATTTAAGATCGTTATAAAGAATTCAATTTATATCATAAGATAATTATATGTACATCAACCTTAATCCTGACTTTATCATAGTCTCTTGATAGTATTATTGGATCTTTTGATTTGTTCGTTCAAGCTCATTTGATATTGGGCCCAATGCTTACATCTTGGAGGTTCAATAATACATTGGGCTGGAATGTGATTTAAAGATATGGAATCCATGGCTTTTGAAAAGAAACTTAAAATTAGCTTTCTTAAGTGTTGATTATGTAACTAAACAGTTATGCATGCAATTTATGATCTGATCATAAATTAACTGTTTAACTAGTAAATCAATGGTACTTAAGGCACAAAAGATAATTAAAGGGATACAACGGTTATTTCACCTAGCTTTAATTATGAACTAATTATGGAGGGTTGAATTAAATATAGTGATTATATCAGTGGATGACTTAAGTTTTGAGTAAAATTAATCTATAATTTTTAAGAGTAGTCTCGAGTTTTTAATGGAATAGCTTGAGATTAATAAACTAAATAATTAATTAAAGAGTTGTAATTGAGTTTATTCAAGTTTATTAGAGCTTGAATTATGGGTCCATAGTCCTCACACGCATCAAATACTCTTGAATTGAATAATTAATGTGATTAATTATTTATTTTTCTTAAATAAAATGTTTATTGAAGCTTTATAATAAAGAGTTTATTATGATGATAAATAATCAATTTGATTGATTATTTTTTTTACATCTATTTTGGTATAATAAATTGGTTATTGAACAAAATAAAAATGTGCACATTGTTCATATAAGTTGATATGAACGATGGCACATAAATGTTATTATGGAACATTACACAAGGAAATTTTACTCTTGTAAGTGGCGCATATTATGAATTAATGAAAGAAAAAATTTTAATATTTTTGATAATGTGATTATTAAAAATATTAAAAATAAATAATAAATTTGATTTATTAGATATTTAAAATTAATAATATCTAAAATTATTAAATAAGATTTAAAAAGTTTAGATATTATTATATTTAATTTAGATATTATTTGTAAATTAGTTGCAAATAAGAAAATAAATTTTTTCTTGATATGATCAAGGAGTTGACGTACATGTGTAGAGAATTATTTTCATGCAGTCAAAATAGATTATAACAGATAAAGGTTATCTAAATTAAATTAATTTAAAAATAAATTAAATAATTTTTTTTTGATTCATCTAGAGCCTATAAATAGGGCATAAATGGACTTTCAGAATAGGTAACACAACGAAAGAAAAGTTTCTCTTTTCCTTTTCTTCCTTATTTTATGTGCTCCAATTCTTTTATGAGAAATAGAGAAAAACAAGAGTGAGCCCACTTTCATAATTCGATACCGACCCTGAGAAAGATGAGGAAGGCTTTGGTTTCATTTTTATTTTATAGGTACTTTTGTGAGGTGCCTTGGCCTATAAACTCTACCGTATGATTCTTCCTCCATAGCTTCGAATCCGGTAACGTATGCTCCTTCGAGATCTCAAGACATTGGTATGTTTTATGTTTAAAAAAATTATTGATAATTTTTTATTTAATATTATGATATTAATTTTATGCATGTTAAATGATCTGCATGCTTTCGCTGTACATATATTTTGATATATATTCTTTTGAATTTTAATATCTTTTTATCCCTTCAAAGGCATTTTTTGGATCATTCAAAAGCTCTACCAAATGGAGTATAAGATTAGAAATTTTGAGACAAGGATTATAATAATTTTATCATTTTAGATCACATCTAAATTATATTGAGTGATGGGCTCGGGACCGTACTGCCGGTGGACTAGTTAAGATTTCTGGTGAGAGTCGATAAACGCTAAGGTAGTGCTTGAAATAGGGGATAAGAGGGGATATCCCTTGGATATCCCCTCTTATTCTCAAAGCCATAACTATAAGGAATAGCTGGGAATAAAGTTAACCAAAGGAATAATCCATGGTTAATCATGGGATATCTCCTTAATTATTTCCTAGAAAATGCAGGAATAGCTGGTTATCCCTCCAAATAAGAGTAAAAAAAAGTTATCCTATGGATTTACCTTTTTGCATTTGATATGATCAATGAGATAGCCAAGGGATATTCCTAAAGATAGCCAGGGGACAAACTCTATCCCATACACTTATCTATGATAATATTTTTTTATCAAACACTACCTAAAGGAAAGAGAAGAATGGAGCGAAGTTGATGGTGTCCTTTATCAGCAATTGTTTTCTTGATTAGAAATTTAAAAATGATTTTAAAATAATGATTATAGTAATTTTATGATTTTAGATAGAGCATCTTAAAGATATTATGGAGCTCGAGATTATATTGGATCAGTTCACGAAGTTAAGGAATATAATTGAAATTTTTTAATGAAAGAGAATTAAATGAATTTGAAGAACCTTGAGAGAGTTAAATCAAACTAGTGGAAAAATTAATTATACATGTTTTTAGGCATAAGATGGATAAATAAATTGAAACAAGAAAGTGAGGAAAAAAAAAGACAGGAAAACCCCGCCAATTCAACGATTACAATTCAGTCCAAAGAAAATCCAACAAGCAATTTATTAAGTCCAACACCAAAATACTTCCATGTTTTTTTGCTGGATAATGCTTTTCTGATAAGTCTCTCACGAAAAGAAATACGATACAAATATTAATACTGAAGATAAAATTTTTGAAAGATTCTGAATCTATTAGCTATAATAATATAATGTAAATAAAAGATTAAATTAACTTACCAATGATCTTATTGGATTGATCCATAATAAAATAATGAAAGAAGATAATTTTGAAAGCGTGCCAGGCTATGTCCTAACAAATTTTCTATCTTAAAATATCACCGGGATTCTCTCACTTGTGAACATGACCGTGATCAAGATAGACAAAGGTTCTTTCAATACCCAAGAGTAGTGTTCTAAAATAAAATAATGAAGAAAGAAATCGGAAAAAGAATTATTTAATTTTAAAGAGAAAGAAGAGAAATTTTAATGCATAAAAAGGAAAGAAGGCTTCAGAGATAATTTTTAATAGATCACGAGAAGGAAGGAACCTTCGGCTCTCAGTAAGGAAGTGATGGATGGCATGGATGGTCCATGCAAGGAAGCCATCCATCATTTTTTTCAATCTTAGTATATTAAAAAATAATATTTACTTTACTATAATAGAGTAGGGATATCTTCCTGTTTTCAAATTTAAAAACTGAAGTGATAGGCCATAGAGGCCGCCACACAATCCGTCGTAGTATTAGCTTTCCGATAAACATGCCGGATATGAACTGTATGAATCTCCCGAAGGATAGATCAGATATCAGAGTAAAGGGTTACTTAAAATGTGATCACAGTAATCCTACCGAACCCATCGGATGACCATAGTAGAGTTTCCTCGATGAAGAGACAATGAGCATGAAGGATCCGAGTGGCGTATGAAATATCATAAAGCTTAGCCAGAGAAACTGAGAAGTCTAGGAGGCCAAAGCCACACGCCGCCAATATTACTCCATCAATCCCACGGATAATAAATGCTAAGCCAGCACATCTTTCCCAAACACTCCCATCAAAATTAATTTTGACAAACCCTAGAGGGGGCTCCCAAGATATGAAGACCGTAAGCCATTCGCTACCGAGAAAGCAGAGGAGCCCCAATGGCTAGAGCTGTCAGAATCAGAAGTAGAACCATAGAGTGTGTATTCTTCATAGAAGAAAATAACTTCCTCACAATCCTATGGGGAGATACTACCTTATCAGTGAAGATAAACATGTTTCGCGATAGCCAAATATGGTAGGTTGTGCCAGCCCAAATAGTGCTCTGCTACCGAATTCTCCTCGAATGTCACACAATAGAGCAGTCCTTCGAGAGCCATCAGCACCCTCCTTAGGGTGGCAATCCATCATCAGCCAGATCTGTCTCACTCTAGGGCAGCTAAAGATGGCATGATCAATGGTTTTTTTCTCCTATCTACATAATGAGCAAGTAACCTGAATGGGCATTCTCCTCCAGCAAGCAAGGAGCAGGTGGGAAGATAATCTCATGCAAGCTTCCAGATAAAGAGCTGGATCTTAGGATGGATAGGAAGCTTCTAGATCCATGCTGCATCCATCATATGCTACGGTTGTGGTCTATAAATCTTCATCAGGTCTCTGATAGGTGCACTAGAAAAATATAATCTTCAAAATTTGTATCATATGAGTATCCCGATATGAGCGGAATAAAAAGTATCCTGCAAGCTAACTCTTTCCCAAAGAACCGAAATACCATGGAAATGTGCCAGGATATATATGATCCTGATAGATCAAATATGTTACTCTCATGCTGCTAAAATATTCATGCTAATAAATGTAGACTAGTTTGAAAGAAAAAGCTTATCCTAAATAATATCTATCAAGGATTTATTATCAATCATCCATAAATTATTATTTAAAATCATCGAAGTATACCAATAGACCTTTTTTTTAAAAAAAGTATTCATATAAAAACTAAAAAAATTCGTATTGAGAGCCCAAGCCTCATAACAAACCCGCATAGAAAGACCTCCAACGATGTCCATCCATCTTTCGGGAGGGAGCGACGACGGTAGGAATCCATCCATCTTTGGGAGGGATGCGGTGGAAGGACAACGATGTTACATAAAAGAATTAATTTTTTTTTTTAACTCCAACGAATATTACATTATTCATTTCTACTTTGCAAACGCGTGCACGCGTCAGGTTCAAAAGAATACTTTGCTATCGGTGACGAAAACGCCACCGCCGTTTGACTTCCACGACCAAAAAAAAAAAAAAAACAACAACAAATGGGGAATAAGAGCCAAAGGAAGCTGCAAGAAGGAAATGGGACCAAAGCGGCACTGCGCCAGTCGAAGAGAAAAAGAAAAGAATTCCGCTTCCTCTTCCTTCCGTTTCGACAAGCAAGGTATAGCCCTTCGGAGCACTTAAATTCTCCCCTACGTATTCTTCCTTCTCCGCTCTCTTTATATAGTATTACTCTGCATATAATTTTTATGACTTACAGTTTAACTTCTCCTCATCATTGGAGAAGAAGAGATATAGGGGTTTTGTTTGTGAAGAGGGATGGATTGCATCCATATGAGAATTCTTTTGACCCTCATCTTATTGATTTCATCAGGTACTGGTTCTTTTTTCCCTTGTTTTCGTTCAATCTTAGCCGCCATCTTCTTCTTTCTTTTGGTCTCTGGTGGATCTACCCTCTTCTTCTTCTATATATAATACCTTGATGTCCCAGGAAATGCCGTCTTGTGACTGCTTCACTGCTGACGAATTTCTTATCCTTTGGGCATTAGCAGCAGTTGCAGCCCCAGAGTTATAGAATTGGTGGCAACAATAGTGCTATCTTTTATGGATGAAGTCTTCTTTGTTTCTGATATAAATCCCAAATACCATATCTGTGATCATATCTTCTTGAGTTTGGTATCATAATTAGCTGATTTTTGTTTGGCTTCGTTTGAGGATTTAACTCATAATGCTGTAGCTTGGTCACATCCCTATATATATATATAGCTTGGTCACATCCCTATATATATATATTGCTTATTATTTTATCATAAACTGGTTTGGTGTTCATAAGAATGGAACGGTGTTTTGAAAATCAGATCAAACGGATCAATCCAAATAAAAATTGATCATCAGTTAGGTTTGATTTTATTATTAAAGTTAACTTTTATATGATTAGATACAAATTAAAAAAAAAATATTGAACTATCTGATTTCGGATCGATTCAATTCAAATTTTAGATTTTTTAAAATTTTTTATTTAAATTATAATTATTTTATATTATTTTATATTATTAAATTTAAAATTAATTAAAAAATTATTTCATCTAATTAAAAGAGTTCGAAACCAATTGACCCACGATCTAAATGTTAGCTGATTCGTTGTTCTCGGTTCAATTTTTAAAACATTATGATCAATTATATATAAAGTAATAAAGGTAATGTAAAGTTAAAAGTTACTTAGATAACTTTGACTCAATTACATGGCAGGGCCAAAATGGGCGGAGGGGCGAGAGTGTTTACGCTGGTGAACGAATGCAAGACGACGATATGGCCAGCGATCACCCCCGGGGAGAACTCAACGGCGGCGGGCTGGCCCTCCGCTCGGGCCAGTCTGTGGTCTTCACCGCGCCTGTCGGGTGGTCGGGCCGGATCTGGGGCCGGACCGGCTGCAACTTCGACCAGAGTGGCAACGGCTCGTGCCTGACCGGGGCCTGCGGCAGCGCCCTCAAGTGCGCCGGCTCCGGCGAACCCCCCGCCACCCTCGCCGAGTTCACCCTCGCCTCCTTGGATTTCTACGACGTCAGCCTCGTCGACGGGTTCAACCTTCCGATGACGGTGACACCCGTCAACGGGAAGAAAGCCAACTGCTCCACCGCCGGCTGCGACACCGACTTGAGGAACAACTGTCCGGCAGAGCTCGCCGTGAAGGTGGCCGGGAAGACGGTGGCGTGTCGGAGCGCGTGCGACGTGTTCGACACGGACCAGTACTGCTGCAGGGGAGTGTTTGGGAATGCGGCCACCTGCCAGCCCACGTACTATTCCAAGAGGTTCAAGCAGGCGTGCCCGGGGGCTTATAGCTATGCATACGATGATCCCAGCAGTATTTTTACGTGCAGCGAGGCGGATTATATCATCACCTTCTGCGCCGCTGGCAGGTAATGATTTATGAATACTTGTTTTCCTTTGTCTATTCTCGGGCTTTGATGTTTTCTTTGCAATATTGCTGGCATGTCACAACGCACGGAAGAATAGTTTTTTTTTTTTGGTGCAGTATTATTTCCTCTTGATAAAACGAATAGGGCATAGATTTATTCTGTCAATTTCTGAGAGATAGGTGGCCATTTAAAAATAAAAATAAAAATAAAAATCTTATATCTATCTATCTTCCTCTGTAGGCTGACTCTAACCAGAGTTGAACCCCAAGGAACCAAGCCGAACCCTCTGGACAAATCTTCTATTGAACTTTTTGATACAAAATAACAAGTGTCATTATGTACCCAGTATTAACCACTATGATTATGAGAGAAAACATTGTTCGGGCATATCATTCTTCTGTGAATTCCTTTTAAAATGCTGGGAATGTGGCTTCCAGTACATCAGATTTCTTTGAGTTGGGTCATGGACAACCTTCCCTGCCACTCGATCCTTTGGCTTCTGGTCTCTCGAGTCTCTCTCACTCTCAGTGCTGGAAATTTGATACTTCTACTACCATTTGGCCCTCCAACAGAAGACTGAATATGATGAGTTGGTATAGCCGGTCAAATATGAAACATCTATGGAGATGTTTGAATGAGTGGTGACTTTTTAAGGGCACATCCATGCAACATCTATGGGCTCCACAAAGAGAAAAAAAGAGGAGGTCGGAGGGTATGGAATCCATCTGAAGCTAGCCTGTCTCAATCTCCAATCGCGGAGAAGTGGAATCCTACCAATCGTTGGTGGTCCAATTAGAAACAGGGGCTTCAATCAAAGCATTTTGTGTGTCAAGCCAAGTTGACAAACTGTGTGGCCAAGTTCATCCACTCCAACCCCACAAGACTTCTTGCGTCCATCCAACTCCACAGGCTTCAGGAGGATCAGGGAGGTCTCCTTTTTCGTGCTGCCATGGGTCAGTCCACAAACAAAAGTTCCATATCTCTGGCTACAATCTGAAGCATGACAACCAAATGTTAAAAAGAAAGAAGAAAGAAAAAGAATCTAATTGGTCATATAACTTGAAAAAAATCATGCTTGGTGAACTTCTGGCTATCATGACTTGCCCCATCTTTTATGACTAAATCTGCTTGCAATTTTTAGATTGATATTTAGTTGTGCTAAATTCCTACTCAAAGCTATGAAGCTTGCAGTTCATAAATTCATGATGTTTCCTGTAGTAGATTTCAATTTGTGAGAATGGTTGGTCTTGATTTGTTGCAAGAGAGAGCATATTGCTTGTTGCTATTGTTGTTGTTGTTGTGGAACATGAACATCAATTAATTTGCATGGTTTTGATTTTTCAGGAAGCAAACAGTGTGCACCTATCATAATAATAGGTTGGTTTGCAGTGGCTCAAGTGGATCTGCATCACTAATTTGTAAATGGTTGGTTCTGATGCTTTTGTGCATTGTGAGTCTATGGTCTTGGGTATAAGAGAGAGATGTAATAGTCTTTTTTTTTTTTTCCTGGGAATGTGGAGTTTAAGAGGATACTTAAATTTTAGTGTCCCCTGCTTCACGCTTGAAATTTATTAAATGGATGGACCATGTAAATAAATTATTCTTCTAAAATTCAATATTCACTCATCTTTTCCTTTTCAGAGTGCTTATGTAAGCTCAGAAATGTTGGTGTGGGCCATTGATTTAGCTCGGTTTAGGCATCCGAATTGAATTATGGAGCAGATTGAGTGCTAAAGAAAATGCTTGAAATTAAATTGTTGGGTTCTAAGGTTTTTAAAATAAACAGACTCCAAAAAGGCAGTGCATGAAAATTTTGAAAATATGATTTTTTAATCCAAAAAAAATATTTATATATTTGAATATACATTATCATGTTTTGTTTGGTCTTTTCAAAAAAAAAAGTGTTCCAAAGATATTTTTGAAGTGTTATATAATTTTAACATATGTTTGATAACTAAATTGAAAAAGTGACTTTAGAACAAAAATGACAACTTAAAGGATATTATATAGTATTTTAATTATCTATTTATTTGTATCATTAAAAACCATTAATTATAAATTACCCTTATATTAAAAAATTATAATAAAATTAACCATAGTATATATAATATTATAATATTATATTATATTGTTATAATACTATTATTATGATATAATTATGATAACAATATAATACTATTACAATATTAATATAATTTAAATTTTATTTTAGTTAATAAATATATTATATATTATTGGAAAGTATGAAATCATTATTCTAATATAAATTACACTATTATTATAAGTTATAATAGTAATGCTACAAAATTGTAACACCATATAATTGTATTACATTGAACTGTTTTGTATTGTACTACATCATGCTCTATTATACTATATTAATGTAATTATATTATAATATACTTTAAAAGTAGCTTTTTGACGTATTTAAGAAAATGTTTAGAAGTAGCTTTTTGCTAAATGTACCTTTCATAGCTTTAGAGATTGTGATTTTACTAAATATCTTTTTATCTTCTAAAAAGTATCTTGTAGGGTTTATCTAATAGCTCTCTCAAATGGAGCCTAAGGATGTCTATCTAATATTCTCTGAAACAGAATGCTAAGCTCAAGATTTTCTAAGAAATCTATTTTATAATATTGTAAAAAAATACAATATTAATTATTCTCTTATCTTTGGATTATGCAAGACAAAAATAAATTGATCTTAACATACAAGGTGGTGGGGGCACCAGGATCAGACAAATGAGCTCATTATGAAATTTTTACTTTATGTTGGTTTGACTTTAAGTCCAGTAATTTTATTTAAGTCAAGTATGAGTCCAGTAATTTTATTTGAGTTAAATCAAGATTTATTGAGTTACAGTGTAAGAAGTTGAAGACCCAAGATCATGAAGGACCATATTCAATGCGCCACCTCAGCCCCATATGGAATTCCAGCCAAAATAGGCGTCATCTACTCAATTAGGGGGTCACAAGATTTTTATAAAATCATCTCAGCATAAAAGGATGCAAATAAGCCCCTATGAAAGGTGATTGGCCATCCATTACAAGAAAATACTGAAATAGCGATGCAAATTTAGCGACACATCATTGCATCACTAAATTGCAACCACTTTATGATGCCTCCGTGACAACAAAACATTGCGACGCAATTAGCGACGCATTAGCGACTCAATAAACCAGAAAATAAAAAAAAAAATTTATTTAGCGACGTAAATAATGCATCGCAATATTTTTAAATTAATTTTTAATAAAATATAAATATGGGAAAAAAATATTGCGACGCAACTCAGTGCGTCGCAATGTTTTAAAAAAAATTAAATATGTTAAATAGCGACGCATTAGCGATGCAATAAACCAGAAAATTAGAAAAATTATTTTTAATTTAGCGAAGTACCAATTGCATCGCAAATAATTTAAATAAAATTAATTTTTATAAAATATAAATATTAGGAAAAAATATTGTGACGCAACTGATGTTCGTCGCAATATTTTTAAAAAAATTAAATATGTTAAATAGCGACGCAATAAACCAAAAAATTAGAAAAATGATTTTTAATTTAGCGATGCACCAATTGCGTCGCAAATAATTTAAATAAAATTAATTTTATAAAATATAAATATTAGGAAAAAATATTGCGACGTGATGCGTGTCGTAGCGCAACGATTTAAACACCTTAATTTCACTATTAGGATAGCGAGAGTAAGGGATCGATTCCACAGGGACTTTAGCGATTATCTTGAAATAATTTTATAAATTTAACTAAATAGATAACTAAGTAGATAATTAATAGTGCAAAATAATAAGATATGGTTTATCTTATTAGAGCACGGCTCGTACCCGTAGATCACGGCCCGTCTCTTTTAAGAATAAATCAGTCTAAATTATTTTCACTTAAATAGAATTTAATAACAATTTAACATGAATAGAAATTTTATTTCAATAACATCCAAGAGTGCATATTAAAATCTAAAATAAAAGAGTTTTAATTTGTAACATGAACAAGGCAATAAAAAGCAATAAAATAAACTGGGATGAACCAAGCCACGATCGTCTCCTGGTATGCAGATCCTCGGACGGGCGCCTCACAAGCGGAGCCTCCACGGGCGCCTCACGAGCAGAGCCTCCACGAATGCAGCGCCTGGACAAGAGGACTCCACGAAACCAGAGGACCCACGAACAGAGCTTCTCATGAAACACACGAGATTGAGGAAGAAGAGATCTCCTGGATGCAGCTTACTGGACTCCCCCTGGTGCTATTTGTAGAAACCCAGACGCGGGTTTGACGCGGCGAGGAACTGTTTCAAAGCAGAGAACACAGCGGAAGCAGAGGATGCGCACAAAAAAATCTGGATAAATCCTCTATAAAATTCAAATTCCTTCTAAAGGAATTTAATTCTCTCAATTTGATAACTTTCAATCTAATCTATTCCTTAATTGGTGGAGGAAACTGTTAGAAATTGAATGGAGAAGAAAACGATGAAGTCGGCACTTGGTTTGCCGACTTCACTTTAAAATCCGTGCTAAAACAGATAAATCAATGAAAAATCAATTTCGAGCTCATCTTAAATCCGATTTGGGTGCCGTTTGCGTCATTAAATCCCTAAAATCGAGCTCTTTAAGTTGATAAGTTTTATCTAAAATATTATATAAAATATTAAAATATTAAATAATAATAGGTACGTTAAATTATTAATTAATAGGTTTAATGATAATTATTTATGCGTTTATCACTCCCCCAACTTGAAACTCCCCTCGAGCAAGAAATTTAGAAATATGTACCCGTAGAAGATAGATAGTATAGTAGTAGTTTTGTTTAAATCATATTGAAGTACTTCATTGGATTATTTTTTTTTTTTTTTTTTTTAGTGATAAAGTGTAGTCCATAAGAATTTATAGAAGTCTTTCTTCACCAACTTTCCACTTCTCTGATTAAGTCTTCTAACTTAATTTGGGTTGGGTGTAATGTCTTTTGTCCTTTGGATTCTTTATTTATTTATTTATATGTAAAGTCAGTGCAATGTCCTAACCCCTTGCTTTCTAATTAACCCTTGTAGCGAGCTTTAGGCCAATGGCTCCCAAACCAATTGGTTTTAGGGCATTAGGTGTAAAACACCCCTCAGACTTACTTACTCGAGTTAAAAAGGCTTTAGGTAGGACTGACTCTATTTAGGTTCTTTTACATTCCCACCTTTTTACGCGAACAACATCACTTTCTTAGGTGACGGGGCCCGGTTACTCAGTGAAAAATGCTAAGAACCTAATCTATTAACTTTAAGAGAGTTTTTTTTTTTTTTTTGAATAACATTTTCACCCATACCCTTATTAAGTAGATTGTACTATTAAGATCAGTGGTCAGGAGGGTCTGAAATTATTCTAAAAATTATTCTGGGCTAAACCCTACCTTTTATTAGGTTTTCTTAATAATTTATTCCTCAGTATTTCAAAAATAATAATAATAATAATTACCATTAATTCATTAATAGACTGCTTGATTAACTTCAAATCGAGACAGAATTTGGTAACACATCTGATTGTAGTTTTACTCGAGGATTTATTTATTTTCTTTTTCCTCCCCCCAACTTAATTTCCATTGTCCCTAATGGAAGAAAAATAATAATAATAATAATTTCAAGGAAAGATACTACCTGGTAGAGTATTTGAAGGTTGGAAGTTTCATTGTTGCCATCTTCTTTCAATCTGCTTCTGTTGCTCTTCTCTGGTCATACTAAAAAACACACTAAAAGAAAGAAAGTTAAAAATAACTAATAAACTGGGTTGCCTCCCAAGAGCGCTAAGTTTAAAGTCTTCAGCCAGACTGTGCTACTTATTATGATAGTGTTGGGTTCACAAGATCAATTGATTCAACAATTTCTCCATCATTAATTTCTTCTATATATGGTTTCAAACGTTGGCCATTTACTTTGAATGTATTTCCTTGCTTAGGGTCTTTAAGCTCTACAGCTCCATAGGGAAATACTTGAGTTACTATAAAAGGTCCATTCCATCGTGAACGAAGTTTTCCAGGGAAAAGGTGTAATCTTGAATTGTAAAGCCATACTTTTTGATTTGGTTCAAAAATTTTTCTACTAATAAATTTGTCATGATATGCTTTGGTTCGTTCTTTATAAATTTTTGAGCTCTCATATGCCTCATTTCGTAGCTCTTCTAACTCATTCAATTGAAGTTTTCTATTGACACCTGCATTTTTCATATCATAATTAAATTGCTTGATAGCCCAAAATGCACGGTGTTCTAATTCTACAGGTAAATGACAGGCTTTTCCAAATACGAGCCTATAAGGAGACATTCCTATGGGAGTTTTAAATGCAGTACGATAAGCCCATAATGCATCATCCAAACGTTCTGACCAATCTTTCCTATCAGGTCTCACTGTTTTCTCAAGGATATTTTTAATTTCTCTATTTGATATTTCAACTTGGCCACTAGTTTGGGGATGATAAGGTGTAGCTACCTTATGAGTAATTCCATATTTGTTCATTAATGCTTCAAAGTGTCTATTCGTGAAATGTGTACCCCCATCACTAATTATAGCCCTTGGGCATCCAAAACGACTAAGGATATTATGCTGAATAAACTTGATTACAACTTTATGATCATTGGTTCGAGTTGCCATGGCTTCAATCCATTTTGACACATAATCAACTGCCACTAGAATGTATTCGAATCCAAAAGAGGAAGGAAATGGGCCCATAAAATCAATACCCCATACATCAAAAATTTCTACAACCAAGATAGGGTTTAGGGGCATCATGTCTTTTCGAGATATATTTCCTGTTTGTTGACATTGGAGACAATTACGGCTAAATTCATGTGCATCTTTAAAAAGAGTTGGCCAATAAAACCCACTTTGCAGTACCTTTGCTGCAGTTTTCTTTCCACTAAAATGTCCTCCACAGGCAAGAGAATGACAGAAGTTAAGTATACTTTTGAATTCACTTTCGGGAACACATCGCCTAATCACCTGATCTGAACAGTACTTAAATAATTCAGGGTCTTCCCAAAAGTAATATTTGATTTGTGAGAAAAATCTATCTTTTTCTTGTTTTGTCCAGTGGGAAGGTACTTTTCCTGTTGCCAAATAATTCACAATGTGGGCAAACCAGGGAAGACTGCTATGGGAAATTGAGAATAATTGCTCATCAGGGAATTTATCTCTGATTATTTCTTTATTGTATTCCACTGAGATCCTAGAGATATGATCTGCTACCATATTTTCAGAACCCTTCTTATCTAAGATTTCTAGATCAAATTCTTGTAGTAGTAGGATCCATCTAATTAGTCTGGGTTTTGTATCCTTTTTTGATATAAGATGCCTCAACGCTGCATGATCTGAATAAACTAAAACTTTAGACCCTAACAGATATGATCTAAACTTTTCTAGGGCAAACACAACTGCTAGTAATTCTTTTTCAGTGGTAGTATAGTTCATTTGTGCATCTGAAAGAGTTTTGCTAGCATAATAAATTACATGGGGTTCTCGATTGAGTTTCTGTCCTAGAACTGCCCCTACAGCATAATCAGAAGCATCACACATGATTTCAAAAGGTATGGTCCAATCTGGGGGCTTGATAATGGGTGCAGTGGTCAAAGCAGTTCGAAGGATGTTATAGGCTGTTAGACAATCTTTATCAAAATTAAAAGAACTATCCTTGGTCAACAAATTACACAATGGTCGAGAAATTTTACTGAAATCTTTGATGAAACGTCTATAAAAACCAGCATGACCAAGGAAAGATCGTACTTGTTTAACTGAGGTTGGGGGTGATAGATTTGAGATCAATTCAACCTTGGCTTTATCAACCTCAATACCTCTCTCTGAAACAATGTGTCCAAGCACAATTCCCTCACGAACCATAAAATGGCTCTTCTCCCAACTTAGGACTAAA
The DNA here is from genome assembly GCA_900491605.1 of Calamus simplicifolius. Lineage (NCBI taxonomy): Eukaryota > Viridiplantae > Streptophyta > Magnoliopsida > Arecales > Arecaceae > Calamus > Calamus simplicifolius. Next base: position 761,009 of record UESW01004022.1, read on the forward strand.
TTCATTTCCATACATCGTTTCAGTACCTTAGTTAAGTTCTCGAGGCAGCTATCAAATGATGCACCAAAGACTGAAAAATCATCCATAAATACTTCCAAAAATTGACCAATCATATCAGAAAATATGGCCATCATACATCGTTGAAATGTGGCTGGTGCATTACAAAGACCAAACGGCATACGTCTAAAGGCAAATGTTCCAAAGGGACAAGTGAAGGTGGTCTTTTCTTGATCTGCAGGAAATACTGGGACTTGATTGTATCCTGAATATCCATCTAAGAAACAAAAGAAACTTTGTCCCGCTAGCCGTTCTAGAATTTGATCGATAAAAGGCAAAGGAAAGTGGTCTTTCCTAGTCACGGCATTCAACTTTCGATAATCTATACACACTCTCCAACTAGTTGATGTGCGAGTAGGAATTGATTCGCCCTTTTCATTTTTAATCAGTAATACCCGATTTTTTAGGTACTACTTGGATTGGACTGACCCATTGGCTATCTGAAATTGGATAAATAATACCAGCATCAAGCCATTTTACTACTCTTTCTTAACAACATCCCTCATGTTTGGATTTAGCCTTCGTTGCATGTCTCTATGTGGTTTGGCTTCAATTTCACTATGAATATGGTGCATGCAAACGGAAGGGTCAATTCCCTTAATATCAGCTATTGTCCATCCAATTGCCTCTTTATGATCTTTAAGTACATCTACCAATTTATCTTCTTGCTCAGAGGTTAGGGTAGATGCAATGATTACTGGAAGGGTATCATTGGGTCCAAGGAATGAATATTTTAAGTTATCTGGAAGAGGTTTCAATTCTAGTTGGGGTGGTTCTTCCAAGGATGGTATTAAAGGACTTGGTTTAGTTGGAAGTGGTTCATATTTTATAGTCCATGGCGGGATGGTGTCGATCTTAGGTGGTTCTAATAACATGTTTATCTCTTTGGTATACTCATCAATATCAAAGTCATCTATTCCAAAATGTGTAAGACATGTTTGTAAAGGATCCGAATCAATCAAACTTTGGAATTTCTTATCTACTACTTCCTCTATCATGTTTACTTCATTTAAATCATACACAGGTGGTCCTTGGGAAGCATTAAAAATATTTAATCTCATCTTCTTGTTTCCAAAAGATACATCCATCACACCTGTTCTACAATTTATGCATGCATTAGCAGTAGCTAGAAAAGGTCTTCCAAGGATGATGGGAATTTGGTTAGGATTACCACTAGATTCCATATCCAACACAAGGAAGTCGACAGGAAAATAAATTCATCCACCTTTACTAATACATCTTCCAATATTCCACGAGGTTCTTTGACTGATCTATCTGCCAATTGTAGTGTTACTGTCGTGGGTTTCAACTCTCCAAATCCGAATAATTCATATACTGAACTTGGGAGAAGGTTTACACTCGCACCCAAATCTAATAATGCTTTCTTGATTGTGAAGTTTCCTATGACACATGATATAATCGGGGTACCAGGATCTTTTAGTTTGGGTGGGGTTATTTGCTGAACAACTGAGCTGACTTGCTCAGTCAAATGTATCTTTTTTGGTATTTGTATCTTGGCTTTCCGTTTTTGTGTGCATAGATCCTTCAAAAATTTGGCATAAGCTGGAACTTGCTTGATAGCATCGAGAAGAGGTAAGTTTATTTGGACTTGCTTAAATAACTCAAGCATCTCATTCATTTTTATATTCTTCTTATCTGAAGGCAAAGGAGATTCTAAAGCACTAGGGAATGGGGCTTTAGGTATGATTGCTTGATCATTGAATTCCTTTTCTTTTTCATTTCTTCTCTCTTCTGGTTTAGCCACTTCTAATTTCTGGGTTGGTTCAGGTGGGTTCAATGCTTTTCCACTTCTGAGAGTCATGACTGATTTAGCATGTTCTGGGAATTTGTCAGGACTATTGGAACTTCAGCCATGAATTGTCCTTTTGGGTTATCGATAGGCTGACTAGGTAACTTACCCTCCTCCCTTCTACTGAATGCTGTGGCTAATTGACCTATCTGAGTTTCTAGTTTTGCAATAGATTGTGTGTGGAGTGAAGGATTTGAGTATTCATTTCTAGCCCTTTCAATGCTTGTAACACTTTGTCTTCAAAAGTAGGCTGATTATTCGGTGGAGGTTGTGGGATGTTTGGATATTGTGAATATGGCATGTTTCTAAAATTGGTTTCTTGGTAATTAGGTCTGATCGATGAATTGACTACAGGTTGAGGTTTCCAAGAAAAATTTGGGTGATTTCGCCAACCAGGATTGTAAGTATTTGAAAATGGATCATTTCCTGTTCTAGGAGCTAATCGGGTTTGGGCTTGGTGGGCTTGCTCTTGAACAAGTCAGGAAATTGGTATGCAGCTGGACATTCACCTACAGAATGGGTTGGACTCGAACAAATTATGCAGACCTCATGTAATTGAGTAGATGGGGAAGAGATGTTTCCAACTTGTAGAATCCGATCAAGTTTATGGGATAATTCATCTACCTTAGTATAGATATCTGTAGAATGACCTATTTCATATATTCCACCTCTTTTAGGTTCTACGGGAGGGTCTCGACGAGCAACTGACATATGATGTAATGAATTCTCACTCAATGTCTCAAAGAGTTGCCAAGCCTCATGTTCATTTTTTAACATAAATGTCCCACCACATGAAGCATCAACCATTTGCCTATGCTTTTCTGATAATCCATCATAAAAGCACTGAACCAGTTGCCATTTGGGTATAGCATGATGTGGACATTTTCTAATTAGTTCTTTGAATCTCTCCCATGTCTCATGGAACATTTCTCCATCTGTCTGGGAAAAACTTGTTATGGCTTTTCTAATTTGATTCGTTTTTCCTATAGGAAAATATTTCTTAAGAAATTCTCTCTGAAGATGATCCCAAGTTGAAATTATAACCGTGTCTAATGAATTTAACCAATACTTGGCTTTATCTTTTAGGGAAAAAGGGAATAACTTAAGCCTAAGTGCATCATCGGAGAAATTTTGAATCTTGACAGTTGAGCAAATTTCTAAGAATTCATCTAAGTGTTTGTAGGGATCCTCATTTGTAAGTCCATAGAAAGATGGTAACATTTGGATTACACTTGACTTAATTTCATATTGGGCAGCCTCTACTGGAGGCACTTGAATGCAGGGAGAGTAGGTATACCTTGAAGGAGTGAAATACTCTTTCAACTGTCTTGGTTGATTATTTTCGTTATTAGGATCCATAATTCTGAGTCTGTTTGCTCTAATAGTTCTTTCTATCTCAGGATCTAAGGGTATAAGGTTGGGCTGCAACGATCGGCGACCAAGCATACACCCTACCAATGCCTCTAAAGCAAATAGTTTTATTTATTTATTTATTTTTTTTTAATTTTTGTAATTAAGTTTCTAATTTCCTAATAAATTATGAGATGTCAATGGAAAAATTTTGAGTTTTGCAGAAAATAAATTCACCTAAGTCAATCTATAAAATAAAATAATTATATATATTTTATTTTTATTTTTTTTTAATTATATTTTATGGAAGATGTCTTAGGGTTTTTTTTATAAGTTAAAAAAAAAATTTGATTAGGTTAAAATTGGATTTGTGGCAAAAAGGAAAGTAATAATTTTTTTTTTTTTATGTTAAAAAGAAATATGCAATTCTAACAATTAAGAAATAAAATAAAGAGCAATAACTATTCAAAAATTAAGAGAAAATTAATCTAATTTTTTTTATTTTATTTTTTTTTTTTTTAATTTTTTTTTCAAAATAACACACTTAAGTCCCCGGCAACGGCGCCAAAAATCTGATGCGTGTCGTAGCGCAACGATTTAAACACCTTAATTTCACTATTAGGATAGCGAGAGTAAGGGATCGATTCCACAGGGACTTTAGCGATTATCTTGAAATAATTTTATAAATTTAACTAAATAGATAACTAAGTAGATAATTAATAGTGCAAAATAATAAGATATGGTTATCTTATAGAGCACGGCTCGTACCCGTAGATCACGGCCCGTCTTTTAAGAATAGATCAGTCTAAATTATTTTCACTTAAATAGAATTTAATAACAATTTAACATGAATAAAATTTTATTTCAATAAATCCAAGAGTGCATATTAAAATCTAAAATAAAAGAGTTTTAATTTTCTAAAAGGCAAAAAAAGCAATAAAATAAACTGGGATGAACCAAGCCACGATCGTCTCCTGGTATGCAGATCCTCGGAACGGAGCACGAGAGCCTCCACGGATGCAGCGCCTGGACAAGAGGAACGAAACCAGAGGACCCACGAACAGAGCTTCTCATGAAACACACGAGATTGAGGAAGAAGAGATCTCCTGGATGCAGCTTGCTTGACGGACTTCCTCCTTGTGCTATTTATAGAGGC
>UESW01004022.1:767715-967331 GCA_900491605.1 Calamus simplicifolius
ATCGGATCATCGCCGATCTCGGATGGATTGCAACGGTCGAGATCGGTCATGGCCGATCGGGATCATGGCTTGGATCGATCGCAACCGTCGGATCGTCGCCTATCAGATCGATCGCGACAGTCCGAGATCGTTCATCGCCGACTAGGTCGATCAGGGCTTGGATCGATGGCAACCGTCGGATCGACGCCGATCGGTCCGATCGCCATGGTCCAAGATCGGTCGTGGCCGATCAGGATTAGGGCTTGGATCGATCGCAAACCGTCGGATCGTTGCCTATCAGATCGATCGCGACGGTCCGACATCGTTCATCGCCGACCAGGATCGATCAGGCTTGGATCGATGGCAAACCATTGGATCGATGCCAATCGGTCCGATCGCCACGGTCCGAGATCGGTCGTGGCCGATCGGGGTTAGGGCTTGGATCGATCGCAACCGTCAGATCGTCGCAATCTCAGATCGATCGCAATATATGTGTCGCAATTATTTTCAGAAAATATAATTTTTTTATAAATATTAAAAAATATTGCGATGCATTTGTGATGAAATTTACTAGAAAATAAAAATTATTTTTCAAGAGAAAATAATTTTTAATATTGCGACGCATTTATTGCGTCGCAATGTTTTTAAGAAATTTAAATGTAATAAAAAAATTAAAAAAAATTGCGACGCAATAAATGCATCGCATTATTTTTCAGAAAATATAATTTTTATCAGTTATTATATAAAAAAATTTTGCAACGTATTTTTCTAAAAAATAAAAATTATTTTCCCGTCGGACATTGGCGCCAAGTTAGCGACTCAACAGCGATGCAAATAGTTGCATCGCTAAGTTTTGCATAAAAAATAAAAAACAAAAAGTAGCAATGGATTAGCGACCCAATATTGCGTCGCTAATCCATAATAAAAAAAATGAGTGATTAGCGACTAATCACCAATATATAAAGCTTTGTCGGGCCGCCCCCCCCGCTTCCCTTCTCTTCTTCTTCCTTTTCCTACCCTAGCCGCCGCCGCCGTCCGTCCGCTCCTCCGGCTGCCCCCGTCTTCTCTCCCGGCAGAAGCTCCCCCCACTCCAGCAGCATCCCCTCGCGACCGAGGTAAGCCCATCCTTCTTTTTTTAAAAAAATATGGTACGGCCACAGCACCGGCCGTGGCCCTCTTCTCCAGCCACGGTGGCCAGGCTACCAAAAAAAAAAAATTTACTGTTTGGCGGGGGTTTTCCCCACCCCCCTTCGTCTTCTCCGGCTAAGGCCAACGGCCATGGCCGTCTTCTCCCATGGCCGCTGCCGTGGCCGGCCCGTGGCCAAGCCACAAAAAAAATTTATGTTTGGGGGGGGGTTTCCCGACCCCCCCCCTTCGTCTTCTCCGGCCACGGCCACGGCCGCTGCCGTGGCCGTCTTCTCCGGCCACGGTGGCCAGGCCACCAAAAAAAAATTGACAGTTTGGAGGGGGTTTTCCCCACCCCCCCCCCTTCGTCTTCTTCGGCCACGGCCGCTGCCGTGGCCGGCGGTGGCCTGGCCACGGTGGCCAGGCCACCGAAAAAAAATATTAATGGGGGGTTTTCCCCACCCCCCCCTCCCGTTCGTCCTCTCCGGCCACGGCTGCTGCCGTGGCCTGGCCACCGGAAAAAAATATTAAAGGGGGGGTTTCCCCACCCACCCCCTCCCATTCGTCCTCTCCGGCCACGGCCGCTGCCGTGGCCGGCCTGGCCTGGCCACGGTGGCCAGGCCACCGGAAAAAAAAAAAATAGTTAGGGGGGAGCGACCCCCCCCTCCCGTTTGTCTTCTCCGGCCACGGTGGCCAGACAAAAAAATAAATAAATAAAAGGTAACAGCTAGGGGGCTTTTCCCCCACCCCTGGCCCCTTCAATTAAAAAAATAAGACTCATAAAAAAATTAACTAAAAAAATTAGATTCTATCATATTTTATTATTTTTAAAATTATTTTTTAATAATTTGATTATAATATAAAAAATTATAAATTATTTTTAAAACATGGGCAACTTAATTTTTTTTAAAAAAGTAATAGCTAGGGGGTTTTCCCGACCCCTCGGCCCCTTCAAAAAAATTTTTTAACACTCATGAAAAAAATTTAACTAAAAATTTAGATTCTATTATATTTTATTGTTATTAAAAATATTTTTAAATAATTTGATGATAAATATTTAAAAAATGTGACGACTAATCTAATTTTTTTTAGAGTAGTTATAAATTAATTAATTTATGTCATTAGTCGGAGCTCTTTGGATAGACTGATTGTTATGTCTTGATTATGCAATAATATTTGTAATGCTAGATAGAAAGTCTTGTTGTATTATTATTTAATTTGTAGAATATTTATGCAATAATTAATTTAAGCAGAATGTTTATGCAATAATATTTGTGCATTTGTAGTTATTTACAATTGTTATGTCTTGATTATTTACATTCTGCTTCAAATTGAATAATGCATTAAATTATGTAATGCTAGATAGAAAGTCTTATTGTATTATTATTTAATTTGCAACAACAAATTAGTAGTTTCAATGATTTATATTTTAGTCTTCAAAAACATTTGTATTCGACACAATAATCTTAAGAAGTCAGTGACTATATTTATAGAACACTATTCCTATATATGTATAATTGATAAGAAGTTAAGAATAACAAGCATAAGTTCGATTGTCTTCGGACTTCCATATTATTAATCACAGCACTATAACCTTTAGACCCGTTTGAGAATTTGTAAGACTTAGTCTTGCAAATTCTCAAATTGTCCTGGTGGACAGTTTGGAAATATTTTTTGCGATATGTTAGTCTACTATTAATCATCGTTGGGTGAGATTGCGGTTTGTATTTGCTCATATGTTCTCCTAGTGTGGCTTATATGCCACACATTTAGAAGAACATATGGGAAAATGCTGCCGAAATTTCAACGTAACCGATCGATGATAATTAATAGCAGAATAACATATCACAAAAAGTATTCTTGAATGGGATAGGGCCTTACCTTTTAGACATGGAGTGAAGGTAGAATTAATTTAGGACACTTGAATGCTTGTGAAGTCTCATGATTAAACGGACCGCCTTGCGGCCCGACCCGAACTCAAGCCCTAGCATTAGCCTGGCATGAACTTGTGCCTCGGTCCTTGCTAGCACGCCAAGGATCATAGCCATGGCCGGGCCTTGCAGGGTAGGGACCTTAGTTGTCTAAAAATATTGGTTTAGTTATAAATTATTTAAATGGTTATTATTAACCTAAGTTGTGTAAAAGAAATAATTTAGTTATATATGTAGTAATGCTAATATAGTTTTATAATGTGGTTTCCTTTAATGGTTTACCAGAAATTGTATAAGTCGGTCAAAAATGAGCAGGGCTCGCTCGTGGATGTATGCAAGGATAAAAGATGGCTTGCTTAATCCAGATTTTCTGAATGGATTGGAAGAATTTATCGCATTTGCATGTAGCCAACCTGAATGGATGGATGGTAAATTTTTACATAGTCAATCATTAATCGAAATTTAATTGCATGAATCTTTAGTATTTTCAGTATGACGGGCAGAGGTAGATCTACCGACGACATACGGAGTGAGCAGGGACGTAGCTCTGCTGCATCAGATCACATGAGCTTTGGAGATGGAGAGTTCGGATCTCCACACATCGCACAGCCTTCGATCTCTCCAGCAGTCGGCGGTGATCCTGCATTGGGATTACCATCCAGCCGATCGGCACATACCTCCAAGAGTTCTTCCACCATCGGCCGCACCGTACTTCGACTTGATGCTCATGGGCTGTAAGTATATACTAATTAAAAATATATGTTTATGTTTTTAAGTCAATTACTTATAAACATGCATTTTTTAACAGATTTATTAAGCAGTACTATCATGTATCCAGCCACATCAGCGCCATATTTCAGAGGCGTGCAGATCCCAGTGGCTACGATTGGCGCCACGTATCTCCAGCCACGAGGAAGTTTTATTTTTCTGAGTTTTAGGTAAACTAATTAAATATAATTTATCACTGATATAAAATTTCTTAATCTTAATAAATTCTGAAACTAATTGTTTATTTTAATGCAGAAAAAGTTTACGTGGGACCCTGCCAGCCATGATGCCATTAGGGCAGCATGGGAGGCTCTGACGGGATGCCGATACTCCGACATGCTTCATCGTTGGAGGTCATCGGGTCAGCGTCCTGCACATGTGCCAGAGGGTATTTGGCACGAGTGGAGCAGGCCTGGCAGTCCGATGGCTGGCGCAGGAGGTCCGCATCAGCCAGCACGAACCGCCGATCCGAGAAGGGCGGTCCTGGCATGAGTCTCTCCCGTCATACTTCGGGCTCCATTTCGATTCAGGAACATAGACGGCGTATGGTAAGAAAACATAAATATTTTAATTACTAATTTAGTTATTTATAAATATTTGTATTAATATCAATTTTTTATTGTTATAGTATGAGCAGGAGGGCGGAGATCCTGGTGAGTTTCGTCTATTCAGGGCGACACACACCAGGAGGGACGGTTCATGGGTCGACATGCGATCACGGGAGGTTACGGTAAGAAATTAGATTTATGTAGTATCTGTTTAATTTCTGAAATTTTATTTCGAGAAATTTATTAACTCATTTATTGTTGATTTTATAATTTAAAGACACGAGTCGAGGAGCTTCGCTCCCAGGCATCGCAGGTCGACTCCACTGATGGGGAGACGCCCGTCGAACTCTTAGTAGAGGAGAGTCGGCATGTGTTTTTGGAGGCTGTTGGTGCCCAGCCGCGAGACCGCAGGGTCTATGGTCTGGGCACTAGAGCTTCCATATATTTTTTCCATCAGGCCTCCAGCTCGCGATTTTCTGGTGATATTCCTGCCGAGCGTTTAGACGACATTCGGAGATCCATTGCAGAGGACGTTCGTCAGGAGGTTCGGCAGGAGGTTCGACAGGAGGTCGAGCATGAGTTCGAGCAGCGTATGCTAGGCCGGGATCAGGAGCTTGCAGACGTGCGAGATTAGATGCGTCATTTGCAGGATATGGTTAGCCGCTTGTCGCAGGGTCTCCAGCCTCCACGTGATCGCTCAGATTCTTGATGTATTTTTTTTTTCTTTTTTATGTTGTACATGAAAACTTCAAAATTTTAATATATAAATTATTTTTGGAAATTGATTATTGTTTGGATCAATACGAGTGAAGAATGTTTCTATCAATATTTCAATTTAACGAAATTATTTTAACCGTTTTAATTTTTAATTTTTATATTTTTTAAAAATTTTAATTTGCGACGCATTAGCGACTCAAATTGCATCGCTAATATTTTCAAAATATTATTATTAAATATTACAATGCAATGACCTGGCATCGCAATAATTTAAAAAAAAATTTAATAGCGACGCATTAGCGACTCAAATTGCGTCGCTATTATATCTAAAATATTTTTAATAAATATTGCGACGCAATGACCTTGCATCGCAATATTTTAAAAAAAATTTATTTGCGATGCATTAGCAACTCTAATTACGTCGCTATTATATCAAAAATATTATTATTAAATATTGCGATGCAACTAAATGCATCGCAATATTGTGACGCAATTGAATGCGTCGCAATATTTAATAATAATTTTAAATATTAAAATTTAGTTTTAAATTTAGCAATGCATTTGGATGCGTCGCAATATTGCGACGCATTGTTGCGTCGCAGAGAGTCGCAATATTACGACGCAATTGCTACAAATAAATATTGCGATGGACATCTGAGCGACGTCGTCATTGTATTGCTATTGCATCGCAATAACATGTTTAGCGATGCAATTGCGACGCATTTGGGCATCGCAATATTTTTTTCCCCTTGTGGTGACCCACTCATTATGGAAAGCAGAATATAGCGCTATCCCCTGATCTCTTTTTCTGGTTTCAAGATGCCACCTATCACCTTATTTGGAAAAGATATTCTTTGATCTTTTTTTCTTATTTCAAGATGCCGCCTATCTTATTATTTGAGAAAGATATCTCCTGATCTCTTTTCCTTGGTTCAAGATGTCGTCTATCTCTTTATTTGGAAAAACTATCTCCTGATCTCTTTCCCTTGTTTCAAGATGCCGCCTATCTCCTTATTTGAAAATAATATGGCACCCTTATTTTCTTTTTTTTATGTAATTCAAGGGTTAGGATTTATTATAAAAATTCCTCCCTTCTTATTGTAAAGAATAATTGATGATTAACAAAAAAGAGTCTTCTCCTTCTATTTTTCTGTGCTCCTGAGCATTGACACACCATAAGGGAGAGGATGAGAGGCCTAACAAATATCCGTTCCAATACCTATTCCAAGCATCCCAGCCCCAAGACACCAAGGTGCTACGATCCTTAGATGAAATCTTCCTTGTCTCTAGAACCATCTAAAGGAAAGCCAAAACATCTGTGGTAGCATAGCTTCGTCTTCCAAGCACTTATCCCGAGAGTTATGTGATCCCATCTTTTAGGACAAAGACCATCATTGCCTGATAATTAGACTCATCCCTTCTCAAAAGTTCTATTTTGTTGAAGAAAGAGTATGTTCTAAGTAGTGGTTTCTCAATCCTATGATCATGTTTTCTTTATTACTTAGTGAATCGTGTTCTGCGGATAGTTACTTTACTCTTCGCATATTCATCCTTAGTTTATTCTTACTCGTTTCGAAAAGTAAAGCACCATAAAATATGAATCATTGCTCTACATTAATCTCTTGCATGGTATATCCCACAACAGTTTAGTATCAGAGCAGGCTAAGACCGTTCATACATAGTACTAAAATTTTTTAATCATCTAATTAATCTTTATTAAATCTATAATTTTCTTCTTATTTTCAGAACTACAACATAAAAAAAAAAAATAAAATAAAATAAAATAAAATAAAATAATATATATATATATATATATATATATATATATATATATATATATATATATATATCTACATATTTTACTTTAGGTTTTCATATGTATGTGCATGCATCACTGAATTCACTTAAGGGCAATTTCTCCATCTCAAGTAAGGAAAGGATTTCATCACCTTTCCTTGCCTAAAACAACCACCCTCATCTCGATTCCAATCCTAATTAAAATTGAGTAGAAACCTAAAGCAAAGCTAGGTATACCCACGTGGTTGAGTTTCAAGTATTGTGATGAAACTGGTGCACTCAATCCTTCAGTTATTTCTTGAAAGTGGTGTCTAGGGTTAGAGGTCAAACAACAAATGCCTTAAGCGAACTTGTGGTTCTCTAATTAGGTCCCTACGAGAGCAGGAGGAGCCTCCAATAACCCCACCTCTTACCTGGCCAGTGGAAAGGATAATTGTTGAGTTGATTGTAATTTGAGTTGATTCATTCTACTTGAACTTTTATGTCTAGAAATCGTAAAATGAATTTGTGTGTTGCATGACTACCAGATCAGGAGCCCATTACCAACATCCCCAAACACAACCAAGTTACACCATGGATCCCAATTTTGAAACTTTAATGAGAACCATGACTGAACAATTTGAACAATTAAACAATAGGTTTGACTAAATGGAAGAGTGAATCGAGACCCTTGCAGAAAACCGATCGAACCACATTGAACCTAAATCATCTAGACCAACTCTTCTTGGTCCAAGAGCCCATTGTCATGATCTCACCCCTAAACATAACCCTAGACACCCACACCAAGGCTTTGTGGATTTGGAGGAAAGAGTCTTTAGGAACATACGACTCGATGCACCCACTTTTGACAGTGATTTAGACCCTAAGGTGTATGTTGATTGAAAAAGTGACATGGACCAATACTTTAAGTGGTATGAGATGTCGAAAGGGAAAAAGGTTAAATTTGTCAAACTTAAGTTAGTCTGACAAGCCAGGCTATATTGAAAAACTATTGAGCGCCTTAGTCGTCAGAGAGGAGACATACCCATATCTAACTAGAGAGCCATGAAACTTAAGCTTAAGGAAAAATATCTTTTCCTATCCTATCACCAGAGACTTTTAGATCAATGGCAGAGGCTGAGTTAGGAAAGCAAGAATGTTTCTGAATACATAGCCAAATTTGATGAATATGTCATGAGATGTAGCATAGATGAATTTGAAGCTGTGACCCTATCTAGATTTAGGACTGGACTACGTGAGGACATTTAGAGAAAATTATTTTTAAGAGAAGTCCATGATCTTAAATAGGCTTATCAGATAGCTAGAGACTATGAGAGATTCAAAAGGGGACCTATAATCTGTCAACCTGAACCCACTAGGAATGGTACCCCTAACCAAAAATTAGAGTCTAGTCAAGTGCGCCCAAGCCGACCTACTCCTAACATCCCATTGACCCGCAAGAAAGATAAGAGTAAGTCACCTAAAGTTCAGAAAAATCCTAATCCTAATGCTCCTTGTTTTAGATGTCATAAATTGGGACACTATACTAGTCAATGCCCAACTCGATCCCTACATATAGGAGAACTAGAGGAAGAAGATCCTGAACCCACTGATGAGCATGAAGGAGAAGTGTATGAAGCTGGAATACACTTAGTAGATGAATATGAAGGAGAGGAGAAAGTTATAGAGTCATCTGATTTATCGGGAGTTGTTAGATGTATCTTGACCCAAACCAAAGAACAAGATGATTAACGTAGGACCCATATCTTACATACATTTGTGAAGTTAGGGGAAAAGGTATGTAAGATCATCATAAATAGCGGGAGTTGTGTTAATGCCATCTCAACTAGTGCTGTCAAAACCCTAGGTTTATCTACGGTTCCCCATCCCAATCCCTATAAGGTATCCTGGATAGACTTAACTTTCATCCTCATTAAATTGAGATGCCAAGTCATAATCCAACTACAATCCTATCAAGAAAAGGTATGGTGTGATGTCCTTCCTATGGAAGTTAGCAGTATCATCTTAGGTCGACCTTGATTATATGACCATGATGCTATCCTATATGGTCGATCTAACTCCTGCTCCTTTAACCACCATGAAAAGAAGCTTGTGATAAACCCAACTCCACCTAAGGATTATATTAAGAGAGAATCTAGCAACCTGAAAGAGAATAAACCGAGATTAAATCTGATTAGCGCTAAAGAACTAGAGTGTGAGATCACTGAGGGTTCATTAGTTTGGATCTTAACTACTAAGGAAATTCATGATCAAAGCCAAAAAGAACACCCTTAAAAGGTAGTAGAATTTTTGAAAGAGTTAGAATTTTGAAAGAGTTCCAAGATGTATTTTCTGAAGAATTTTCTAATCAATTACCACCTTTAAGGGACATCCAATATATTATAGATCTAGTCTCAGGAGCCACTTTGCCTAATCTTTCACATTGTAGGATGAATCCCACTAAGCACTTCCCACTGAGCCACTTTGATGCCTCCAAGATGGCCAAACTTTTCTTAGATAAAGTGGTTAGGTTACATGGCCTACCAAAAACCATTGTATCTGATAGGGATGTCCGATTCACGAGTTAATTTTGAAAAACCCTCTGGCACATATTAGGGACTAAGCTCAAATTTTTTACTTCCTACCATCCTCAAACCGATAGCCAGACTGAAGTAGTGAACTGAATCCTTGAAAACTTGTTGAGATGTCTTGTAGGTAAAAACATTGAAAATTAAAACCTTTTGTTACCTAGAGCCGAATTTGCCTACAACAGTTCAATTAATAGGACCACAGGCAAGAGTCCATTTGAGATTGTCCATGGTTATAAGCCTAATAGACCCATAAACCCAATCCCTTTACCCATACATGCACGAGTCTCTGAGTCAACTGAATCATTTGCACAACATGTTAGAGATTTGCATAAAAAAATTATCAATAAGATTAATTTGAGCAATGATACTTATAAAAACATGGCTAATTCCCGAAAGAGAGTTAAAGAATATGTTGAGGAAGATTATGTGATGATTAGGCTTAGACCTTAGCGATTTCTTCTAGGGACCGTGAAAAAGTTACATGCCTGTGGAGCTGAACCCTTCAAAGTAATAAAGAAAGTTGGACCTAATGCCTATGTGCTCGAGTTACCATCCGAATTTGACATTAGCTCAACCTTCAATATCTCAGACCTAGTTGTGTATAGGAAACCAGCAATGATACCTAGTGAGTCGTTTGGACTGGACTCTTTTCTTGAGAGCAAACTTATACGTGAGTGTCCACCAATAAATTTAGGAGCATAGAAAGGATTGAGCATATCCTAGATGACCAAGTTATTACTACCCGGGATAAAGGTTACCAACGTTATTTAGTTCATTGGCAAGGTCGACCAGAATCTGAAGATTCATGGATCACTCGAAAGGATCTACAATGCCTCAACCCATACCTATTAGAGTAGTACCAAAGCCGGATTGACCCTTACTTGACAGGATCAAATTCCTTCTATCGTAGAAGAATTGGTGGGGGCACCAGGATCAGACATAGGATACTGAGCTCATTATGAAATTTTTACTTTATGTTGGTTTGACTTTAAGTACTGTAATCAAGTTTTATCAGTATGAGTCTAGTAATTTTATTTGAGTCAAATATGAGTCCAATAATTTTATTTAAGTTAAATCAAAATTTATTGAGTCAAAGTGTAAGAAATTGAAGACCCAAGACCATGAAGGACCACATTCAGTGCGCCACCTCAGCTCCACATGAAATTTTAGTCAAAGTAGGTGCCATCTACTCAATTAGGACGTCACAAGTTTTTCATAAGTCATCTCAGCATAAAGGAAGCAAATAAGCCCATATGGAAGATGACTTACCACCCACTTCTTATGGAAAGCAGAATATAGCGCTATTTCCTGATCTCTTTCCCTTGTTTCAAGATGCCATCTATCTTCCTATTACCACCCACTTCTTATGGAAAGCAGAATATAGCGCTATTTCCTGATCTCTTTCCCTTGTTTCAAGATGCCATCTATCTTCCTATTTGGGAAAGATATTTCCTGATCTCTTCTTCTTGTTTCAAGATGCCGCCTATTTTCTTATTTGGAAAGATATCCCTTGATCTCTTTTCCTTGGTTTAAGATGCTGCCTTTCTCTTTATTTGGGAAAGATATTCCTTAATCTCTTTTCCTTATTTTAAGATGCCACATATCTTCTTATTTGGAAATAATATGGTGCCTTATTTTCTTTTTTTTTCATGTAATTCAAGGGTTAGGGTTTATTATAAAAACCCCTCCATTCTTCTTGTAAAGAATAATTGATTATTAATGAAAAAGAGTCTTCTTCTTCTATTTTTCTATGCTCCTGAGCATTGACACTCTGTGTGGGAGAGGGTGAGAGGCCCAATAATTACCCATTTCAACACCTGTTCCAAGCATTCCAGCTCAAGATGCGAAGGTGCTACGATCCTTAGATGAAGTCTTCTTGTCTCCAAAACCATCTGAAGGAAAGCCGTGCGGGTAGTTACTTTACTCTTCACATATTCATTATTCTTACTCATTTCGAAAAGTAAAGCACCTTAAAATATGAATCATTGTTCTACGTTAATCCCTATACATCTCACATTACAAGGTGTCCAGTGGAACAGAAAGATTTTTATACAAATAGAATTATATGTAATTATAGTTTTTATTTCTATTTTTAACTTTCCTTCTCCATAGAAAATCTAAAAAACACATTTATTGGTTGAAAAAAAAATCATTTTGCAATTCAATATTTTTTAAAAAATATGAAATCATGAAAGATGGTTAGTAGTAGAAGTGGTAGAGGTATAATGGTGAAAAATATATAAAATAATATTATTTTATTTAAAAAATGATAGAAAATAATTTAAAGATGCTTTCATACCTAGTGTAAATATAGAAGATTATGAAGGGAAAAAAATAGATTTAAATATAAAATTAACTTTTTTTTGTCATGGAAAAAATTTTCAAAAAAATGACCTCCAACTTTCCACAACTACACAGGCCCATAGATACAGAGAGTGGAGCCCTACATGCAAAGGAGAATGATTACAAGATGCTTACCAGCTACTTTCAAGCTTTCAATGCACTTGACGATCCCCGGGCTGTCTTTAGCCTCAGGAACAAACTCTTGCATGATAACAGTCAACCAGGCTGATGATGTTGCAGGAATAATCTCTTTCAAGGCTGGATCGCAGTACGTGGGTCCTGATTTGGGATGCAATAAAAGCTGTAGCTGATGCACGGACAACAAGGCCAGAAATTGTTTGAAACTGCTCTTTGAGATCATGGGACCCGGTTGGGGAAAAATCCAATTGTTCACCGGCATCTGTCATCTTCGTTTGACACCCTCTTGGAGTAGAACATATGTAGATTGATCAAACCAATGGAGTAGAACATATGTAGATTGATCAAACAAATAGATCAAACAAATGAAGAAGAAGCTGTCTCACACGATATTTGACAAAAGGTCTGCACTGACTCCTCATCATTTCCCAAGCCTGATGCAATATTTCCTGCAACACTTGAAACCATACGATGTTGTGGGCAATCTGCATGTGAGGTCAGCTTGGATGATGGCCTCAAAATTGGAGGTTTCTTTGCCTCAGATTAGTTAGTCTTTAGTTTTCAGGTATCCAAGGATGATCTATGGCACTCCATATAATTATACTGATGTTTGGCTTCTTTTGGTCTGCAATCTCCTCCCTTGTTTTGTTTGTGCCAGGGTTCTATTTTTCCTATTTCCTCCCCTGTTTAGTCTGTATGAGATTTTATTTTCTTTCCTCAAGATTAACTTTGGTCATGCAAATGCTGAGCTGCTGTTAGGCATATAACTTCAATAAATATCAAGTGGTAGTCTAGAAGGAGCAAGTTTTGATACTATTTACTGTGACAATGAAAGCTTTGATACCACTTGGTATGACAAAAACATGCAGAAAATAAAAGATTAATGAGAAAGATAAGAGAATAAAATTAAAACAAAAGAACAAAAATATAAGAATTTATATGATTCGGCTACTGACCTATTTTTATGAATAAAGAAGAATAAAAAATTTTACTAAAAAAAAAGAGTAAAGAGCGTAAAAACTGTTCCTCACCGGACTTTGGAGCTACTAAAATCTTTTTCCTACTAAAGACTCTCTCACTAATCTTTAAACCCATATACATCTAACAATATCCTCTTTTGAACTCTCTTAATAACTCTCTTGAGTTACCTGAGTACCCTAGGATCATGCCCCTAGGATCAGTACCTAAGCCAAAGTCATCTTAAAAGTTAGGTAGTGTTTGAAATAGGTATCCCCTCTTATTCCTAAAAGCCATAACTATAAAGGATAGCTGGGAATAAAGTTAATCATAGGGATAATCTATGGTTAACCATGGTTAACCATGAGTTATCCCCTCAATTTATTCCCTAGAAAATGCAGAAATATCTGATTATCCTTCCAAATAAGAGTAAACAAAAGTTATCCTATGGATTTACCTTTTTTGCATTTGATATGATCGGGATAGCCAAGGGATATCCCTAGGGATAGCCAAGGGATATCCCTAGGGATAGCCAGGGATAAACTCTATCTCATACACTTATTCATGGATAATATTTTTTCTATCAAACACTACCTTAGGATTATTTATGCTTATATAGAGGAGGAATGTACAGTGTACTATAAAAATTAGGACTACAGTCCGGCACATATCTTCTGAATTTCAGGATTATACGGAATACAACCGAACTCCTACTTTGATATGCAAAACCTTTCTTGAGCTTGTAAATTCTAAAATAAATTCTAACAAGTAATTAGCTGAATGAATTAAGGTAATATTCAATTGCCACCCAAGGTGTCAGGCTCCCACCAATGCAGGATTAGTTCTTCCCCATCTATTGTGAGGCCACATGTTTGATGGTTTCATTTAGGTTGCTTTTTGTTAGCCACATCATTTTCTATTGATTTCATTTCTTTCGTTAGCAGAGTGGCTTATAAATACTATGATCTGTTTCATGGCGAGTTACACTACAACATGAAAAGTGGAACTCTTCTATTGAGCTATCCATTTACACCTAAATCAAAGCTTTGAAACATGTATCGGATGTGGGAGGACATGGCAAGTGGCGCGACTTCATTGGAGTTGAGCATGGTTTTCATCCCCGGTTTCATCCATTCTGCCGATTACTTTCGTTGTCTTTTCTTGATAGTTCTTACAAGTCCGAATGAACCAGCAAGGAAGGAGATATTAAAGCTACACATACATGATGAATTAAATTGATCAAATGATTCTCAAAAGCGCAATTTTTTGCCAATCCGATCCTGTGGATTCATGGACAGGCTTGGGCTATGATTTGGCTTCGTCTAACCTTGTGAACTAAAACGTATTGCACGAAGTCATCGATTTCGTCTAGATATGACAATGAGGTGGGATGGGATAGGAGCTAAAAGCCATCATCCATTGCTCATCTCCCGCTACTATTTTAGGTACCCATCCTTATCCTCTTAACACAAAGGCTTTCCCATTCTTATACTCATAGGAATCTTGATCGATCTCCACAGAGACCTTGATCCTCACTTGCCTTATTTTTAATAATATTTT
Source organism: Calamus simplicifolius (assembly GCA_900491605.1). Lineage (NCBI taxonomy): Eukaryota > Viridiplantae > Streptophyta > Magnoliopsida > Arecales > Arecaceae > Calamus > Calamus simplicifolius. Next base: position 782,149 of record UESW01004022.1, read on the forward strand.
ATTTTTATTCTCACGAAAATTTACATCCCACTAAAACCCCCTTATTTTTGACATTAACATACGTATTTTTATTTTGATTCTTATTACTCTATTTTAAAAATAAAAATAAAGTATTAAACTTCATATAACAAATAAAATAGATTCAAATAAATTTATCATGATTACAAATTTCATAAACTAATTTATAACAAATATGCTAAACCATAATTTCAAATAGCATAATAACAAAAATTTATGGTTGTGAGCTACTTCACAAGAAACAATAGCCTCAATAAATATAAAGAAGATGAATGCATGTAGTTTTAAAGTAATTTGCAATTATATATGAGCTATATTTGTAACATTAAAATAATATAATAATTTTCATGTAGTGAGGAGTACCCTTTTTTTTTATCATCGTTCTATCCTCATTTATGAAAATAGAATTCCCTCGTTGCCATCTTTATAGAAAGAAGGCTCTCTATGAGCATAAAAAATATATATAAAAAAATTGCGATCCCTTCACGTACCTCCATCCACTTATAAAACAATTTCTAGGTTATGTAGATGGGCATTGCTACAATACATTTATATATTTTATTTTGGAGACTCATGATAAAATTCCAATCGCTCCTTTTCGTGGCAGGTAACGTGTTAGCAGTTAAACCGGTATTAACTGTAATGTGAGAAAGCCATTGGATCCATCGGCTGAGTTTTTTTTTTTTTTTTTTTTAAAGTATAATTATTCAATGTGGGCCATCCTTTTTGAATAGCTATTCCTAGTTGCCCTTGATTTTTCTCTTTTTTAGATCGTATTTGATACAAAAAATGCTATCTCTGAATAAGTGTATATGATATAATTTATTCAAACAAATAGCTAAGGAAATAATCAACTTTTTTTAATAACAGTTTTACCCTTTAAGTGATAGATGGGAGAATAACCAACTATTCCTTCATTTTAAGAAATAAGTTTAGGGGATAACCCATGGTTACCATTAGGGGTGCAACTTGGGCCGGGTTCAACCCGAACCTGGCCCGCCCAACCCGATTTACAGCTGTGTTTAAACTCATGTTTGCCCAACCCGAACCCGAAAGACCCAAGTTTAACCCGGCCCGATTTGCAATTGATCCAGGTTAGGATTGACCACAACCCGAACCCGAGATAACCCGAACCCGAGGGTTATCCGAACGGAGGTAGCTTATCGGCACCAAGTTTTTGGGAATATTGAAGGCGCCAATCGGATCGGACGAGATGACCAACTTAAGGGCGAGAAGGGCAAGGTCATCGGTCGCATACGAGAAAAAGGACAAACATAAAGGCGAACCATCCGTACATTTCGTTTCACTTTCAGCCTCCTTCTCTTCTTTGTTTACGGCACATCCTCCTCTTTTTTATTTCAAGTAAGATTTTTTTTTTAAATACAATGTTAAAGCTCCGAGTCCAGCTTATGCGTTCGGTAAGGAATTTTTTTTTTTTTCGTCTTTGGGATCCATAATTCGATGTTTATTTACTTTGAAAAAAATATTTTATTTTATTTTTCTCATCAACCCAAATTCCAACCCGAAACTCAACCCGAACCTGATTTTTAAAAATAGGGTTTGAGTTGAGGTTTTACAAATAGGGTTAGGGTTGTTATTTTAAAATAAGGTTAAGGTTAGAGTTGAGAAAAATCCGAGTTTCATGAGCCCGAGTTGCACCCCTAGTTACCATGGGTACCATGAGTTATCCCCTTTGGTTAACTTTTTTTTCAATTATTTTTTATAATTATGACTTTTGAAAATAAAGAGAGATATTCCTTGGATATCCTTCTTTTATTCCTTATTTCAAACACAGCAAAGCACCCCATCAAAGTACCATATCAAATGCTCTTAAAGTTTCTCTTATTTACAGCAACACCCATCAATATGGGGCATCAAATGCTTCATCTTATTTATGGCAAACAGGCACCACCCTCTCCCGCAACCAATTGCGGTAGCGTCATCTGAGTCATCCTTTTGTGATCTAATGGTTCCGATTTTTATTCTTTTTTATTTAGGCAGCATTGTAGAATTTTCCTATGTAGATTCATATGTATATTGGAAATAAAATATAAATACTAGGGTAACACAATGAGACTATTATTAACGTGATAGGTCTATGGTGCAGCACTTGCTCTAAATGAAAAAGACTCTCAAGACTGAATAGCAACCATTCAGGTCTTTTCTTTTTTCTTTTTTTTTTTTTTTTTTTTTGACTTCTTCATCTCCAAGCCCGACTTGCTATAGGTAACTTTATCCGCTCTCTATGCCCTACTAGGGCAATAAGTTTAGCCTCCATTCTTGGTCATGTGGGAAAGAGGATCTTCAACTCCTTCTCCATTCTCTAGCTTCTATTCTTTTTTTTAATTGAGACAAAAGTGTATACCAATATTTTTATTCATCGTATCGTTCTATTGCCCACAAGAAAAAAAAAAAGAAAGGAAATTACATATAGCTTCAAGATGGGTTCGAGAAGAATTTCAATGATAGCATATATATCAGTTCCATCTCGATCACAGCCATAAGGGCATCCTTGAGAGAAGGGTTTTGAGTGAAGGAAAAAGTAATAAAAAGGTGTTGAGATGCTTAACTTGGGAGTTTTAAAATGGAGAAAGGAAAGACACAATGGGCACCTCTTACGGGCACCTCTTACAAACACTAGAAAACTTGAAGACAACACTTCATTATCTTCCACTTTAATGCTCTATTTATAAGATAATCAGCTATATAATTTGCCTTTCGATAAATATGACAACACCCAACTTGTTATCCCATAGCATAGGACGAAAATAGAAAGAATTTTCTTTTAACCAAGACATCACGGTAGCAGAATCACCTTCCAAAATTATCCTACATTATTGAAATCCAGAAAGCACCTCTTTCAAACCATTCCATGTCCTAACAAGTCCAGCAGCATGCACATAATTAGTGGAAATTAGAATAGCAGAAGCCAAAAAAGAATCCTACCTTTATGATTCCTAATAACTACTTCAGCCCCTATATCTATGTAGTGGATAGAGTTATTAAAATTGACTTCAATAATTCTGTTTGAGAGGGCACCCAAAGAAATAAATGGAGACACTACATCAGACCATGAAGAGATATCTCAGTAGCCAGAATCAACAGAAGAAGCTCATTTAGTAGAATCCCTAAATTTAAAGGTTAGAGAAACAGCATGCCTAAAGACTCACTCTTGATGAAATTATTTTTTTCTATAAAAATATATATCATCCCTTGCAAGCCAAATATACGCAAATGACCAATAAAGAACTGATATTTTGGTAGAGAGTCTGCTTGAAGGTTAATGAGAAGAAAATGAGGTACAAAATGATATGCAAAATCTTTTCTTTCTTTATATATATATATATATATATAAAGTAAGGCTCCTAAATAAAAAAAAATTAAGTCCACCTATTTCTTCCATTCTTTTTCTCTAGCTGCCCAAGATGGTGCCAAGGGTTTGCTTTATTTTGATCCAAACCCACTTCAAATGCTATCCAAGATCAAAAATCTTAACCTGCAGATCCCTTGAGCTCGAGCAAACAGGCTTCCCAATTTAAAAGATTTCTTTACATCTATTGATTTGAAGGATCTAGCTAATAAAAAAAACTTTTAATGATACACCATAATTTATTTTCTTATTAATTTTATTAAAAAAATTTCTTATATTTAACCTACCTTCTGGCTTAGGATCGTATTGGTTCTTTTGTCTCAAAGTTTAACCCCTTGAGGTGGCTTAGAATTATAAAGCCTCAATCATTTTGGCAAAGTTTAGCCTTCAGCAAAATAATTAATAATTTGGAATTATGGTGATGTGATGGATCCGACGCCGTTAGAGTTAACAGTGAAGAAAACTGACGGAGCTCGGCCTCAATCCTACAGGACAACTTCGGCCTCCAAGGTCCCTTCGCCCTCGGCTTCGGACGTGATATTCCCTCGAGCTGCGGCCTCGGCCTTGGGCATCGAGCCTGGCAACCTACTACCTTGAGCCACCTGATACTCACATGGCCCACCAATCGCCTGCCACACCCATGTGGCCCAACAACCATCCGCTGCAGTCACGTACTCCGTCACTCGACTGCAACAGCTCGTGGCCACGCCTCGTAATGGTGCGCGCCTGGCACGATCAGGACTGCTTGCCACCCGTAACACCGCGCTTGGTAGGTGACAGGTGGAGCAAGACACCTCTGACATGCCCAGTGTCGGTTGTGACCCGTCACCGTCAACCTTACCTTCCGTCCGTTACCGGGCAATGGCACATCGAAATCAGCAACCTTCTGGAAGCAAGGAAAGAGACCTTCGAACAGGTATAAAAGCCCGCACTCATGACGAGGGAAGAATCCTGAACTCAAGTTCTCTAGCTCTTTCTGCTAGTTTACTCTTGTCTGTTCTTAAGTTGCTAACTTGAGTATCGGAGGGTCTCCACCGAAGCATCCAGTCTCCGAGGACTTCCTTGTAGGAGCACTTCGAGGAGGAGGATCTCTTCCCCGGCGTTGAAGGAGAGTGATTTAGCGTTAACACACTGTAATCCTGATCCTTTGTACTCAAATAGATTTTGTTCTTTGATTTATTTGGATTGACTCATATTTTATTTTTTTACAATCGAATGATCATATTGATATTTTTTAATTTTAATTTTTTTATTAGATAGCATCTTTAAATCAAACAAATCTTATAAAGGAACCTTCCAAGCCTATCACATTGCCACCCCTACCGTCGTCACCATTTTTGTTCTTTTTAAATCATTAGACAGACAGGAGCGAGCGATGAGGGCCATTCCGAGAGGAGTTCCGAGTGGAGACTGGAGACGTTCGTCCATTTACCTTGCATAGCGAATGGTACCTGAATCATCCAATCCCTATTTTCTATTTACAAGAGAGCATGTACTGAAGACGTACCTTCCTTCTCCGCGGAGGAAAGAAGCGAGTCGCGTGTCCGTAAATATTAATGCGGAATGTTGTAGGAAAAAAAAAAAAAACGAAGTAAAAAAATAAGGAAACGGAAACATTGGGAGATCCATGCTTGGTTTACCAATGATTCGATAGCTTTCCAACTGAAGAAGAACAAGAAATGTCGGTGCCACCACACCGTTTTGTTCTCCTTCTGATCGATGAATTTTGAGGCAATTGTCAGAGCGTTACGCCACTGCGGGAGAGTTCTTGCCGTCGGCCATGGCAAATCATTCCATGCCCAACTGTTAAAACAAGGATTTTATAAAGATGTCTTCATTGCAAATAATATAGTGGCCATGTATGGTGATTTCAGCTTCTATGATGATGCGCAGAGATTGTTCGATGAAATGCCCAACAGAAATGTGGTCTCATGGACTACCTCAATTTCAGCACATATCCACGCCGGCAAACCTGCTGAGGCGTTGAGAGCCTTTTCGTGCATGCTGGATAATGAATCGGAAGAACCTAACAGCTTCACGTTTTCTGCTGCTCTCAAGGCTTGCAGTATGATCGGGAATCTTGAGTTGGGCAAATCAATCCATGAGCAAGTTTTGAGAGCTGGGTTGCTATCTGATGCTGTTTTGTTGAATGCTATCATTGATATGTACATAAAATGTGGGAGCTTGGGTGATGCTCGAAGAGTTTTTGATGGGTTTTCATCAGTTAACTTCACTTCATGGAATACAATAATTGCTGGCTATTCTAGGGAAGGCAACATGGTTGAGGCAGAAGCCCTATTCCTTCAGGTTCCTGAACCTAATGCTGTCTCGTATAACACCATGATTGCTGGATTTGCACATTAGAGAGTCCAAAAGCATTGGCTTATTTTAACATGATGCATAAAGAGGGCTTGAAGCTTGATTATTTCACCTTTCCTTGTGCTCTGAAGAGCTGTGGAAGCCTAAGATTCGAGAAAATGGGACGACAGATTCATACCTACATTGTCAAATGTGGTTTCAAACCAAGCCATTTTATTGGGTCATCACTGATTGATATGTATGCAAACTGTGGGCAAATGATTGATGCCATGAAGGTATATGATGAATATTCAAGCTACAAAGGGTTCATTTGTGACAGACTACCACTACTGAATTCGATGCTTTCTGGGTTTGCTATCAACAGATATGATAGGCAGGCACTTGATCTGGTTTCGGAGATCCGCAGAATGGGCATTGGGCTTGATGCCTTTACTCTTTCCAGTACCTTAAGGGTTTGTATTAACTTGCGGAATATGAGGATTGGTCTTCAAATCCATGGTTTGATAATCGCTCATGGATGTCACACAGATCCTGTTGTTGGCAGTGTTCTTGTTGACCTTTATGCCAAATGTGGAAATCTGGAAGATGCATTGAGAATGTTTCATGGGCTCCCTCACAAGGACATAATTGCATGGGCTGGACTAATTGCTGATTGTGTTCAACATGGTTCTAGTCATTTAGCGTTTTCTATATTCAAAGATATGTTGAGTATGAACATTGAAGTAGATCAGTTTGTTGCCTCAAGTGTTCTTAAAGCTTGTTCAGCTCTAGCATGGGCTCAAGGAGGTGAACAGGTTCATGCTCACAGCATCAAGGGTGGATTTGATTCAGAAAGTGTCACTGTTGCTTCATTAATTGATATGTACTCAAAATGTGGGAATATTGATGACGGGCTTAGAGTGTTTGAGTCTGCTGCAGAGAAGGATACTGTTTGCTGGACAGGAATGATTGTGGGATGTGGGTACAATGGAAGAGCAACGGAAGCAATTGAGCTCTTTGAAAAGATGTTGAAATCAGGGGTTAAACCGAATGAGATCACCATTCTTGGAGTTCTTTCTGCTTGTAGGCATGTTGGTTTGGTTGGAGAGGCTTGCACGATTTTCAAGGCCATGGGAGATAGGCATGGACTAAAGCCAAGCTTAGAGCATTATTGTTGCATGGTAGATATTCTTAGCCGAGCTGGATGTGTTGAAGAGGCTAAGCAGCTGATCTCTGACATGCCTTATGAATCTGATGACGTAATACATAAGTCATTGGTTGGAGCCTGTTTGTTCCATCAAAAAAACCTTGGAAAACTTGCTTCACTAGACTTGCTTCCATCATCTTATGATACATCCGGGAATGTTATCCTGTCGAATGTTTACGCAAGCTTGGATATGTGGGATGCTTCAGCTAAGTTTAGAGAGGCAACAAAAAGAGTTAGCGTAAAAGAAGCAGGGATAAGTTGGATTGAAGTTAGATCTTAAAGATGTCTTGTTATGCTTGCTATATCCTATTTCGTGGATGATGTTTCTGAATTGGTGGAAGTAATTTACAACCAAATAACTTTCAATCAGGGAAATGCTTTCCCCAAATTTCTTATGAGGTGCAAATTTTATTAGAAAGTGACAGAGAGAGAGCTTTTCTTGGAAGAAGATTAATCAACCCCACACAAGTAATTTTGAGTATAGATGAACTTTTGACATGAGGGGTAACTTGACCCTGACAGGAGGATATGGAAGCATGAATATGTAAGGTGATTCCTTTCTAGCCTTTCTTTTCTACCTGTTTTTAAAAGCTTCATCATAATATTTATTTCATTGACTGACATAACGAGGCTTTAATATGTCCTTATTTTTTGCAGGTATGATGGTAAATCTATTACTTGAGCATGAACTATGATACTTGGTGCACCACCCATCAGTTTTCATAATCCAAAAAAGTTGGAAGTCTTCCTAGTTTTGCTAGTGTTAAATTGACAAAAGATTGTAAAACACTGCCAAATTCTGTTCTGGGCCTTTCTTGATGTAGAACACTGCATCAATTTTCTCAAAAATGATTTTTTTTTCACTAACAATGAAAAAATGATTGCATATTATTTCTGTCGGGTATTTTCCAGAGAAAATATCAAGCTACATGACTGGGACTCCTGACTTATGTGACTTGATGAATGGATATTGCTTTCATGGCATTAAAGCAGAACAAATCACATCCTGTCACATTTCAAAACTGGAAGTTTGGCCTCAAATATTGGATACCAAGCATGTCTCCCTTGTAGAAAGAAAATAGAGAAAAACCACAAACAAATTTGTTCATGTAAAACTGATACTTTCACCAAGCAGGTAAGGCTATTTGATACCAGAATAGTGTCATGAAAAATCTGATATTATCATAATGCAGCCACTTAAGGAAATTCCAGGCAAAAGAACATGAAAAAGGTTTTATTTCAAATTGATTAATGTTGGTATTTATTGCTTGAGGTTTGCTAAATGAAGGAAGGTAATGAGCGCTCAACGTCCATGTTTCTGAATTTGTCACAAAGTCACACCAAATATCAGATCATGGTATGCCTTTGGGAAGTTTCTTGGGTAATCTGATGATGTTTATGTCTGTATCATCATTCTTTCTAGTTGAAATCTCAAGGTTTTTTATCTGTAAGAATCATGTGCTTTGCAGCTATCTGGGATCACAAATGGAAATTTCATTGGTCAATCTTCTACCAGTTAAAAAGCAAGCTAGTTCTATGTGGATCCATACGTTGTTAATAGACATTACATATGACTAAATTTGCAAATGCTATAACTTGCATCCTATGTATGAGGCAGTAAAGTCCAATTGAAATTTACAAACCATTTTGAAAAGTACTTAAAATGTACTCATCATCACCTTCTTACATATTGCTGTGATATTATAGCAGCATCTCAAATAAAATCCAAAACTTCATCCGGATAAAAGAGAAGGATTGCGTTAGGTAGCTGATAGCCAGCGTAAAACTCTATCAGATCTCTTAAAATATGAATCTACTAAATTAAACTATGCAAAGAAAAGGGATATGATATCCCATTGAATATCGACTTAAGTAGTGTTTGATAGAAAAAAATATTATCCATGGATAAGTATACGGGATAGAGTTTACCCCCTGGCTATCCTTAGGGATATCCCTTGGCTATCCCATTGATCATATCAAATGCAAAAAGGTAAATCCATAGGATAACTTTTTTTTACTCTTATTTGGAGGGATAACCAGCTATTTCTGCATTTTTTAGGAAATAAATTGAGGGGATATCCCATGGTTAACCATGAATTATCTCTTTGGTTAACTTTATTCCCAGCTATCCCTTATAGTTATGGCTTTTGGGAATAAGAGGGGATATCCCCTCTTATCCCCTTTTTCAAACACTACCTTAGTCCTCAATAGAGCACAGTAGACTAAGCAGCCAACCCTATGTAGTTGGAAAAAAAGCTTAGATGAGTTGAATATCTCAAATAAAATCCAACCAGTCGGGACTAGGCATGGGCACTGGACCGTGCCGTGCAGCGCTGGGCCGTGCCTTGCACGGCACGGCCCAGGCCCATCGTGCCAGAAAAATTGTCGTGCCGTGCCTGGTACGGCCCATTAACAAATGGGTCGTGCCAAGCACGACCCGGTAAAAAAAAAATTCAAATTCGGCACGGCCCGTCACTGGCCGTGCCACTGGCCGTGCTTGGCACGGCCCAGGAGGGCCATGCCAGAATGGCCCTTCTGGGCCATTTTGTGGGCCGTTTTGGCATGGCCCTGGGCTGTGCTGGCATGGCCCTTCTGGGCCGTTTTGGGGCCGTGCCATGGCACGGCCCACAAGAGACGTGCCATGGCAAGGCTGGTGCCTAGGCGCCTAGGCACCAGCCAGCTAATTCAAGCCATGATCCCGATCGGCGATGATGGATCCAACGATTGCGATCGATCCGATAGGAGACGATCCGACGGTTACGATCGATCCATGCCATGATCCCGATCGGCGATGATCGATCCGACGGTTGCGATCCATCCGATCGGTGATGATCCGACGGTTGCGATCGATCCAAGCCATGATCCCGATCGGCGATGATCGATCGGACCGTTGCGATCCATCCGATCGGAGACAATTCGATGGTTGTGATCGATCCAAGCCATGATCCCGATCGGGGATGATCGATCCGACAGTTGCGATCCATCCAATCGGCGATGATCTGACGGTTGCGATCGATCCAAGCCATGATCTCGATCGACGATGATCGATCAGACCATTGCGATCAATCCGATCGGAGACGATCCGACGGTTGCGATCGATCCAAGCCATGATCCTGATCGACGATGATCGATCGGACCGTTGTGATCAATCCGATCGGATACGATCCGATAGTTGCAATCGATCTAAGCCATGATCCTGATCGGGGATGATCGATCCGACGATTGCGATCTATCCCATCGGTGATGATCCGACGGTTGCGATCGATCCAAGCTATGATCCCGATCGGCGATGATCGATCGGAGATGATTCGATGGTTGCAATCGATCCATGCCATGAACTCGATTAGTGATGATGGATCCGACGATTGCGATCGATCCGATCGGAGATGATTCGACGGTTGCGATCGATCCAAGCCATAATCCCGATTGGCGATGATCAATCCAACGGTTATGATCCATCCGATCGAAGATGATCCGACGGTTGCGATTGATCCACGCCATGATCCTGATCGGCGATTATCGATCCGACCGTTGTGATCAATTCGATCGGAGATGATTCGATAGCTGCGATCGATCCAAGCCATGATCCCGATCGGCGATGATCGATCCGATGGTTGCGATCCATCCGATCGGCGATGATCCGATGGTTGTGATCGATCCAAGCCATGATCCCGATCGGCGATGATCGATCCGACGGTTGCGATTTATCCGATCGAAGACGATTCGATGGTTGCGATCGATCCAAGCCATGATCTCGATCGGCGATGATCAATCCAACAGTTGTGATCCATCCGATTGGAGATAATCCAACGGTTGTGATCGATCCAAGCCATGATCCCGATCGGGGATGATCGATCGGACTGTTGCGATCAATCCGATCGGAGACGATCCGATGGTTGCGATCTATCCCATTGATGATGATCCGACAGTTGCGATCGATCCAAGCCATGATCCCGATCGGCGATGATCGATCCGACGGTTGTGATCCATCCGATCGGCGATGATCGATCCGATGGTTGTGATCCATCCGATCGGCGATGATCGATCCGACAGTTGCGATCCATCTGATCGGAGATGATCCGATGGTTGCGATCGATCCAAGCCATGATCCTGATCGGCGATGATCGATCAGACCGTTGTGATCGATCCGATCGAAAACGATCCGACGGTTGCAATCGATCCGATCAGAGACGATCCGACGGTTGTGATCGATCCAAGCCATGATCCCAATCGGCGATGATCGATCCGACAGTTACAATCCATCCGATCGGAGATGATCTGACGGTTGCGATCGATCCAAGCCATGATCCCGATCGGCGATGATCGATCCGACGGTTGCGATCGATCCAAGCCATGATCCCGATTGGCGATGATCGATCGGACCATTGCGATCAATCCGATCGGAGACAATCCGACGGTTGTGATTGATCCAAGCCATGATCCCCATCGGGATGATCGATCCGATGGTTGCGATGTATCCCATCGGCGATGATCCGACAGTTGCGATCGATCCAAGCTATGATATCGATTGGCGATGATCGATCGGACTATTGCGATCAATTCGATCGAAGACGATCCGACGGTTGCGATCGATCCAAGCCATAATCGCCATTGGGGATGATCGATCTGACGGTTGCGATCTATCTCATCGGCGATGATCCGACAGTTGCGATCGATCCAAGCTATGATCCCGATCAGTGATGATCGATCGGACCATTGCGATCGATCCGATCGGAGACGATCTGACGGCTTTGATCGATCCAAGCCATGATCCCGATTGGCGATGATCGATCCGATAGTTGCGATCCATCCGATCGAAGATGATCCGACGGTTGCGATCGATCCAAGCCATGATCTCGATCGGTGATGATCAATTCAACATTTGTGATCTATCCGATCGGAGATGATCTGATGGTTGCGATCGATCCAAGCCATGATCTCGATCGGCGATGATCGATCGGACCGTTGCAATCAATCCGATTGGAGACGATCCGACGGTTGCGATCGATCCAAGCCATGATCCCTATCGGGGATGATCGATCCGACGGTTGCGATCTATCCCATCGAGGATGATCCGATGGTTGCGATCGATCCAAGCTATGATCCTAATCGGCGATGATCGATCCGACAGTTGCGATCCATCCGATCGGCGATGATCCGATGGTTGCGATTGATCCAAGCCATGATCTCGATCGGCGATGATCGATCCGACGGTTGCGATTCATCCGATCGGAGACGATCCGACTGTTGCGATCGATCCAAGCCATGATCCCGTCGACGATGATCAATCCAACAGTTGCGATCCATCCGATCGGAGATGAACCGACGGTTGCGATCGATCCAAGCCATGATCCCGATTGGCGATGATCGATCGGACCGTTGCAATCAATCCGATCGGAGATGATCCGATGGTTGCGATCGATCCAAGCCATGATCCCTATTGGGGATGATCGATCCGACGGTTGCGATCTATCCCATCGGCGATGATCGATCGGATCATTGCGATCAATCCGATCGGAGACGATCCGATGGTTGCGATCGATCCAAGCCATGATCCCGATCGGCGATGATTGATCCAACGGTTGCGATCGATCCGATCGAAGATGATCCGATGGTTTCGATCGATCCATGCCATGATCCCGATCGGTGATGATCGATCCGACGGTTGCGATCCATCTGATCGGCGATGATCCGACGGTTGCGATCTTTCTATTTTTTTCTCCTTACTTATTGTATTATGTTCTGAAGGTTAGGCCTAGCCCCCCTCCCTTCTATACCATTTTGATTTTAAATTAATAAACTGATAGGGGTTTATGCCAAACCCCCACCATTAAGGTGGCTTTATATTAATAAAATTTTTTATTCCTAATAATTTTTTAATTTATCAAAAAAATATTTTTTTTTATAAATTTTTTTTATTTGAGCCGTGCATAGGTCAGGCCTCAGGTGGGCCGTGCCGGCATGGCTCAGGCCCACCTGGGCCATGCCGGCACGGCACGGCGGGCTGGCCCAGGCCGTCATGGGCCGTGCCGTGATGGGCCAACAGAAAAAAAAAAATTCTGGACCCGGCACGGCCCATCTGGGCTTGAGCCGTGCCGTGCCATGGGCGGCACGACCCAGTGCCTACCTCTAGTCGGGACAAGATCTTCCTCGCATGGGCAAAGCTCAAGGCTGCATTACACGCTCCTCCCCTCTCAGCAATTACACGCTTCTTGACTTGGTCTCTCATATGGTTATATGGCTGTCTTCCCTTCCCTTTTCCCTTGGAAAAGATACACCGACGTTTCTTAGTTTGTGGTAGATGTTTGATCAGTTAATTTCAATACCATGATTTGTCATTTTAATTTTATATCATTAGTTACATCATTAGTGAAAACGTCTAGTATTTTCCAGTTTAAGTGATAAATGCTCTCACTTTAATAATGCTGGTTTTGTACTTTCAAATTATTTAGTATGCTAGGAATATTATGATCTTGGTATCTGTTATCAACATCGACTCCAACAGTGATTCATTACAAATCAAAAAATATGTTCAACCGTACACAATCAACATCTAGCTCTCATGCATCACCTGAATGGAGATCAGTGCTAAATGACATACATATCGCATTGATTATTGAGGAAGAATGAATCGGTTCTAGCTTACAAGAACACCAGTCTGTTTTCTAACATTAGTCGCTGTTAGTGAATCTTGATCCCTTCACAAACAAGGTACCGAATGCCTCTTCATTATTCTGGACATCAAGGCATACATTTATTCTGCATTTCCTGCACCATGTCTCGGCAGTACTTTATTTCTCTGCATTCTTTCAGAATTGGAATCATTGGTATACTTGGGAATGCTTCCTGAGGAACCAGTTTCATCACTTTCATATGGTAGTACGACCACAGGAGCAGCATGAACAGATGCCCAGCGCTCCCTTACAAAGGTCTTAAATTTCAACACCATTTCCCTTCGGAAGTCTAGCTCCCTTGTAAAGAGATCAAGGAGGAGAAAAGCAAGAACGTATTTGAAAGGAACCACAAGGAGAATAGCTGCAGCACCAAGCAGCACCAGGGCAACCTGTGTAGTTATCTGCAAGAAAAACCAGACACCACAAAGAAAACTCTCATTTGTAAGTTATCTTACGAAACCTTGGATCTTAACTAGGTTTAGGCTGCTAAATTAAATGCTCGAACCATATCAGCACTCTGCAAGCATATATACATTAAACTTGCTACACATGCACTTATCTAGCAACATGGAGATCTTTTGCGGCCATTATGGGATTGTAGCATGGTTTGCAAACTGGGAAGAGATATGATGCTACTGATGTGATGAAAAAGCTAGATGCAAAAACAAGAGTGTGATCCACAACTGGCTGGTTTGCTAGTCCTAACATTAGCTGTGGAGTTTCACAGGCTAGCACTGTGTGCCCTCTTGTAGGCACCACCGGATAGCAAGCAGTGACAATGAAGACGAGGCTGAATATCTAATAAACAGAATAAATGTTGCCAGATTTCCATTTACTCCAGCTAACCTTTTCGGCTTTTCCTAACTAAATAAAATTTATTTAATACTCAGTTATTATTTAAAGATAGGCCTTAGCACAATGGTAAGGTTGCCCCAATAGGACATAGGAGTCATTGGATCAAAATGCATAAATAGACTCTTCATATGCAAGACAAGGCTGCATACATCTTACCCTTCCCATATCCTATGGAGGCAAAACTCTCATGCACTAAGTTATTGTTTCAATCGTGGTATGCCACACTGGTGTGTACCATTCTATACTGAATGTACTGTACTAAATCAAGACTTTGGTACCAATACACACCAAATCTTGGTATATTGAACCAACCCATATATTGAGCCTGTACCAATGTGATACCGGTGTGGCGTCTTAGTACCTTGGCAAGCATATTTGGTACCAAAAGATATGGCCTTTCTTCCTTGGCATTCATTCTTTATATTTATTGCTGATGTTGTCAATAGACCTTCTGTTAGCAGTTAGTATAAGCAATCACAGGGTAGAGGTCCATTGTTGGTAGTTAGAACAAGATCTTGGCTTGCAACTATCATCTCTTGGCATGTCGCTGAAAAAAGAAAAGACAATTCACCTTCCATGCTGTGATATGGTTGAGAATGTGCTTTATCACTTCTTATTGTTGGTAGGCATACCATGGTAAATCTGGTGTTTCTATTGAAAGTGGGGATCATCATTATTGGAGGCATAGGATGGAAAGTTGACATAAACAGTGTATCCCTAAAGAAAAAGTAATTTCTGTGGGAATATGTAAGAAAACAAAATCAAGCTAAGATACTTGGACATGGAGTCCACTACTTTCTTTGATTTTTCTTTTCCCCTTTTTATTGAGGATGACTTAAAGAGTCTTCTTTATCAATGGAACTCGGTGCCAACAACCTCTAGATGATCATGCAGGAGAAAAAGAAGTTGAAGGTTCATCCATTCCACAATGGACTTCGGGTGGACAGGTATAATTATCATCTCCAAGGAAGTTTCTTTCAAACTTACCTCCTCTTGAGGTTGAAAAGTTATTATGAATTTTATGAAGCATATCTATCTAATGAAACCATGTATCCCTTTTAAATTCTAGAATCATTAAATCTTTGCTCAACAAATCGAACTGAAGCACACTTAACCAAAATTTTGTTAAGAAAATTCTAAAGGATACTATAACATGCCTGATAGACTAATGCATTTTCATTTTTGACAGTTTTTGTCATACTAGACACAATATTGGGACAAGAAGATCCCTTGAGCATGGTTACACCAGATAACTTTGTAGATATAATCTCCTAACTCTTAGCTAATGAAGTCTCGCCCGCAAAGCAGGTTCTTCCCTGCTGGTTGCACCAAGGGGCAGGGGAATAGGTCTTATCTTCAAGTACTTGGAAGGTGTCCCCAAAGAGTTTAGCATGGATAATTTCTAGCATCATTTCTTGCAATTTGTAGGTGGTGCTACCACTTTAATTTGTTATCAAAAACTGAAGGTTTGCTCCTATATTAAATTGTAAAACAGAAAAAATAGTTTTTAAAAGGGGGAAAGAAGGCTATAAAGTAGTGCATTTATATACCTTGATCGATCTTTTGAATGTTATAACTGCATATGTAAGATATCTAGCCGCAAGGACCAGGAGTGAATTCATGATAGATTAAAGCAGTAAAGCACTACCAAGAAGAAATTGTGTACTTGTGAGACCCATAAAGAAAGAGAACCCAAAAGCAAATAATCAAATATTAAATATTAACGATTAACTTTATAATAACTTGCTCTTAACAATAAGTCAGTCAATGTTTTAAAAGTCCAAAAAAATAACAAAAATCTGGTGGTAATAAAGGTAGAAATGATAGATGTTTCAGAGAAGTTATCACCATCAAGAGCATTAACAATATGAAATGAATTTCTGTTCTATATTTGGTATATTTGCTTTCAGATAGTTATAAAACCATAGTGCCTCGTTAGGTTATACAAATAAGCAAGTTTGCTGCATACAAATGAAAACTAGGTTTATGTTGTGGCATACCTCAGGTTGACCTGATAAGATGATTGTCTGAATCTTCAGAAGCGAAACATTCAGATTCTGGAGATAATTTTCCAAGTCTGCCATTGCTTCTTTAAGGGCTATGATCTTTTGGATTGTGTTTGAGGGTGGCTGATCACGTATAGTAACTTTGCCAAATGATCTTCCCAACCGACCTTGCTCTTTCAGCCCCCTCAGTAATAGCATTGCAGTAGCCATAATAATTAAACTCACTGGGAACACATATGAGAGCAGATTTCTGAAAGGAAGAATCATAAAGGGGTCATAAAATAGCATAAAATATTACTTTGAAAACTAATGAAATATTCTAAAGCAGCCTGATTGTTTAATTTAGATGCAAAGGCAAAATGGAAAGCAACAACTATTTTGAAGATATATAATGGCTAGGGAATTTGAAACTAAGAACTTAATCACTCAAAACTTGTATCAAAAATAAGTGCCCACAAATTGCCCATAAAAATAAAATAAATTAAATCTTGGTATCTTAAACATGTGTATACTGTACATGAGTGATACCCATGACCATCCTTAGGAATGTGTGGACAATAAATATTTAAGCTCACAAATCTTTCTTTACTCAAATTCTAAGACTAGTATCCAGGATCTAAATTGTAATTCTACCGTGTTCTGAGTTTCACTTGATCTCAGTTATTAAATAAGCAGCCCCATAAGAATTGGGAGTACTAAAGCATGCTGCATAAATTTAAGAGGGCTGCCTGCATGGCATCATTGGATATATACCAAATTGATAAGAAAAAAAAATACAGAAACAACATTTAGTTAGTTCGTTTCAATTAACTTTATTATCCATCAGCTGCTTACAAAGTTTGATTCTGTCTTGCAATAGTCAACTTAAATGATTAAATACAAGTTGTTGGCTGGGGAAAAGAAAGGAACATAAGAATCTAAAACAATAAAAGAAAATGGACATTCAATTCCATTTCAACAAGATCAAAGTGGAGAGAAAAATAGAATTGAATGATTAGGTGGGAAGGGGAATAATGGGCAAGAAACTGCTTTTTCTCAAAATATTAAGGAGAAGAATAAAATTTCATATTTACAAAAATAACCAATTTTCAATTTTCAGAGATCAATGGAGTACATATTATAATGGTCTTGTATCATTCTAGATAAATTCTATAAGGAATTTATGGTTTCCTTGTTCCAAACCTTTAAGAGATAAGTCAACATACGCACAGATATAAGACTTAAAATTTTTTACTCGTTCAAGTTGACTTATGAATTAAGAACTGAAACCAAACCTACTTTTCCTGTTTAGATCCTTCAAGGACACCTACTTCCAAATAAACAAGATATAGAGAAAAATAATTTACTAAATTAGACAGAGGAAATAATGAATGGGAACAACCTCTCATTCTTGGATAAGAAATAGGATGGAAAAATTAATTTTTTTTAAAAAAAAGATTAAGATGCAATAGGTCATACTTTAATGATAAAAGTGAAATTATCCTAGGGTCTCTCACGAAGCCAGATGCATAGATAGACCAGTTTAAAACCTGGGCATCCACATAAACATGCTAGCATCTGTAAGGCCAGCCCACAATCACTCCACTTCCTATTTTATCCCAAGAACATCAAAACAAACCCTTCATGCAGTCATTTAAACATTTGAGAAGATCTTCCAGCACATTGAAATTGGCCTCTGTTTTTCTGACAAAAAGACTTAAAGACAAATGATTACCTCGAGAGAAAAAATAAAAAAACACAACTGCAAAAAAACATAGTAAGGCCAGATGAACACAGCCTACTTTATGGAAAAGGTATGGTAGCACATGCATCTAAAAGAAAGCAACAAACAAAAACAAATGCTGCTTTAAGTGGTCAAAATTCATAACTGTTGCAAAGCCTGAGCTTCCACGATAAATTTTAGAGCTTGGACAAAACCCACAGTCATCATGAGCGGGGCCACATTGAGC
Source organism: Calamus simplicifolius (assembly GCA_900491605.1). Classification (NCBI taxonomy): domain Eukaryota; kingdom Viridiplantae; phylum Streptophyta; class Magnoliopsida; order Arecales; family Arecaceae; genus Calamus; species Calamus simplicifolius. The sequence continues at coordinate 800,526 of UESW01004022.1, forward strand.
TTTCATCTGAAATTCAAGCCCATAACTTCCAAGTGAGAAAGTGAGGACTGCAAATCTATTTGATAAAAAAACCTTCCAATTGAGATCTAAGAGATTATCATGAGTCTAAAATTTAATTAGCCATCTGAGAACTTGATCCCAAAACCTTTGTTCCACATGAGCCCTCTATTATAGCTATTCCTAATATCCTAGCAGATTCCAAATCTATTAGGCAAACAAATTATGTGAATTAAACTTGAAATAAAGCAGATAGTTCAGAAACAGCAATAATCCAGACTGTACATTATAACAAGACATAATTTCATTTGACAATTGTCACGTGGAACAGGAGGAATCCATCTATGAGTGATCTTGTCCAGGAAAATGAATGGTGCAATATTACCAACAAATAATTAATATTTATATTTGTCTTTTTTTCCAATCTGAATTGTTCAAGAAATTATATTTAAACATCAATCATTGAAGTAAAGCTGCTTACCTAAATATAATGGTATAGGCAAACATAAGAAAAGAAAAGGTCAGCCATGGCTCTTCCCAGCACCGTAGTTTGTCAAACGTTTTGGTAACCACCACAAATGGAAGCAGAAGCTCCTGAATTTCAAAAAAAAAAAAAAAAAAGAAACAAATTATTTTACTGGAGACATAATATACAAGATAATATGAACCGTCATTGTTTCAGCATCAAGTGATAATCAAAACAATGAACACAGAAAAAGCTTAGAAGTTAGGATGCTATTAAACTAGAAATTATGCTGTTATGTGCATTAGGATGAAATCAATGAATATAAAAATAATCCAGTCAATGCTTTAGCATCATACACCAGTCCAAGAGCCCACAAATTTTCCTTCTACTTCTGTAACAAATTTGGATGTCTTTGCCTTCATCTGTTTTTCCTAGTGATCCAAAATAGTGAATATAATAACTCTGAAATCCAAAGATCATTGAGTTTTCCTATGACATCATTATCATTTGAAATCCCACAAAGCCATTTGACGTATAGTTGTTTAAATCAGTTGATTCCTTGACACATATTTTCCAATATTTTTCTACATAAAAAGCATTGTTGATGATGATCTCAAACTTGGTGAATCACACAATTGCAAGGAAAGCTACCTATCCATGGAAAAACAACTTGTATCTTCATTCATAAGTCACACACATGCACATACAAGCTAGGGGACATAGGCAAGTGAATATATGATAAAATGTCAAAAACAAAAACAGATATATCAAGGGAGAAGGACATGATACTTCAATCTGCAGAATAGATTCTAGGTGCATGAGTAATTATGAACAAACAAGTTTACAGCTTACCAAATAGCGTTATATTCTTTTTTAGAAATCCCTTGCTCATCCAAAGTTATCATGACCAAAGTACTAGTGCTACCTAGACACTTGCCAATTGTCAAAGTGTTGGACAGAACAACCTCCAAAAATTTAGGCATGGGAACAACACGCACGCGTCACACACACATTGATTTGCATATGCATGCATGTATATATGTATAATATGTATACATAAATTCTGTCTATGTTTTGATGCTTATCTAAAACAGAGATACTAAAATGGGGAGGAGAGTTATATATGGCATCTAACAAACAAATTAATAAAATAGCTATCAGTGTGCAAGTTGTTTTAAGTTATTTAGTTTAAGATTACTCAAGATGTATCGAGATAATAACCTATAACGACCCGAGCCCCGGGCCCGCAGCACCCACAGACTCGTTCCGTTACAAGAAAGCAAGACGGACAAGGTCCACACCAACTTAGGCCACCACAGCCCAAAAGGATCCAATTGGCGCCTTGTCCTTCTTGCTTTACAACATATAAACCACTCGACCAACTCCCAATTTTTCGATGTGAGACTATTGGGAGGGACATCACAATCTACCCTCTTACAGAGGCGACGTCCTCGTCGCCAGGAGCAATTGATCATAACCACCAGGCAGGCAGGATTCTAAAGATGGCCCCTGCAGGTTCAAGAGGTGGCTCCCATCAATGTAGCACTTTGCCCTGTGGCCCCCACCTTCTGTGACCCCATAGGTTCAAGAGATTGCTCCCATCGATGTAGCACTTTGCTCTGTGTGGCACTTAGCTCCTGCACTTCCGGCTGGTGCCTAGCTCTGATACCATATTGTAACGACCCGAACCCTGAGCCCTCTGCACCCATGAATCCGTTTCGTTACAAGAAAGCAAGACGGACAAGGTCCATACCAACTTGGGCCACCACAGCCCAAAAGGGATCCAATTGGTACTTGTTCATCTTCCTTAACTGGTTATAAACCATACAACCAACTCCCAATTTCCAGATGTGAGACTATTGGAAGGGGCATCACATAACCAAACATGCTGATCATTTCACAAACCTAAATGAAGTGTCTAAGTAACATAACCAAGTAGGCAACAATAAAATTGGACATTGACACCAATTTTGAGAATTGCTCACAAAATATTCTTAAACTTTGATGGATTATTATTTGATTAGTGAAGCCAAACTCACATGGATGGGTTAAGGATAATCGGTTGTTTGTTTGGCATCTGTGAACGTAGTGGTGACAAAGACATGTATTTCTCATTTTCCTTCTCAGCAAATCCTCATTTTTATTTATTTATTTATTTATTTTTATGGATAGCACCTTGTTATCTGTGTATTCAAGCAATTGTAAAAAAGATATGCCATGAATTCATGCTCTCCCTTATTCTCTTGCATAATATTTCATTACATCACAAGTTACTTTGCACAGCACAAAAAGAATGAGATCAGATATTGAAAATGAAGACAAAATACACTCAAAATTTCTAGCTCAGAAGAATATTTTAATGAACTGGCAAAATAAATTACCATTGACAATCCTAGACTTCTTAACATGTTTACTTCAGATTCAGTTAAACTATTTAAAGCAGGTGTTATAGATTAATTGTTTGTAGATAATCTGCAGGGTTTAAAGCACAAAAAATGACGCATTAAGTTCTAGAAAGGATTTTTTTTTATTGAACATTTGACTTTCTAATATGTAATGCACAATAGAAATTCTGCCAAATAATCATAATGCAACATGGTTTCATGATTATCCCTAATAGATGGACTCCAAAATTAGAAAGTTTGTTGAGCAGGAAAAAATACCTTGAAAAGGTCAATATTACTTGGGATCCCTTTGATCATAGCGGCATCGATTGTGGCTTGAGTCTTTTCAACTATTTGGCTCTTCTCTTTGCATGTCAATGCCGCCCTTTCTACAAGACTGAGATCAGCTACAACTACGTTTTTGCCCAATACAATCCCTCGTTTGGCTAAGGAATTCTTCCAAAAGGAAACTGAAGAACTAGATGTCCAAGATGGAGATCTCATCCACTTGCACAAGTATATGCTTCCATCTATGTCAAACACATGACCATTGCCACCAGGAAGGTCTTCAGAAAGTCTCACCCATTGACTTTGTTGGTGGTCTGCTTGCTTGAAATTTGTTATTAATTGCCCACCCCAAAAATTTACTGCCAATGTTTGGAGAACAACATCACCATAAGGTACATTTCGCAAATATGAGAACTGAACTAGTTTAGCTGGATCCTCAGATAATTTTCGGATGAACTGAAGTGATTGTAGCCTTGCAATACTGTTTGCTGCACTTCTAATAGCTTTTCTCTTTCCTTTATGAGCACCATACACTTGATGAATTGATGGATCATCATCAGATGGCGCATATTCTCGTATGAAATCATACAATGAAATGACCTCACTAATAAAGCATGCCAGACATCTCGTCTCATTTCACCACCAAAATCAACAAATTCCAAGACCCAAGTTTCTGACCTGATCAAAACTGAATTATCAGATCTAATATGCACTTCCAAGCAAATAATGTATCAATACATATAAAACAACAAAATTGCATCCTGATAATGTCAGTTACCATACAACCAAGGCAATAATAGTTGTGATGCAGAGAGATGATTGATGCATGAAAACAGGACATATGCAAAGAAACACAAGATGAATTGAAATAATAAAGTGTACTCACTTAAGACCAGAGGAAACAGAAACAGCTGAGTCAAAAAGTTTTGATCTGAATGGTCCAACTCTTGCTTTCTCAACCCGTGAACCATGATGTGTAAGATCTAGTCTGATGGATTTTTAGTACCTGCCAGTCCAATGGCCTGCCAATATCAATGTAGAGGAGCATTTGTCGGCAATTGTATGGTAACCAAGTTAACTAAATACATGAATGGAAGAAAAAGAACTGACATTGTGTAACTTCATCATATGCTTGCAGTTAGATGGATCAAAATGATCTATCAAATAGCTAACTACAAAATATTTTACTTGCACATGTAACACTGGAATAAGAAAATGCAATGAAACAAGAAGCCGGAAATTTGATTACTACATAGATGTTTCTGTTTCTTTCAGTAAGATCCAGAGTCAATTGCCATGGATAGGTTCTTCAGGAAAACCAACACAACAACCATATTCTGAACTCCAAGTGAATGTTTCTGCAAGGAAAAATTTAAAATATGCCATCTATGGTTTAAACTAGGCTTATTTTTATTTATTTTTTCAGAAAAATATTTAATAATAACAACCTTTTTCTAGGAAGGATCAAGAAGCAATTACAAAGCAAAAGCTTGAACAAAACAAAACTCGTTTGGCGAAAGTATGAGCAATAATCATGTAGAAAAATATGGTGTTTGTTACATGGACACTTCGTTTTTTAGGTTTCTGGAAGTGCCGAGCATTTGGACACATGGGTATGGCACAGCATGATCTAGCTAGACACTCCATTTTAAAGTCCCTTGCTCATATCAGCAGAAGGTTGGAATTTTTTTCCCATGTGGAGGATACTTAATTCTAGGTATTGGATACTTAAGGCAAAGTGTCCTTATATTCTTAACATAAGTTATCAAGGTTTTATCAACACTTCAAGCTAATTGTCCTTATATTTTTAGTATAAGGGTACTGTAATTATTTGAGAACTTGAGGTGCCCTTATGTTTTAATATGAAGTTAAAACAATAAATTGTCAATTTAGTATCTCAACATATCTTGGGTTCTCTTAAACCAAATAACTTCAAGGAACTTGAATGCTAACGGCTATTCTATTAATTTGTTTGTTTGACAACAAATATAATTCCCCTTTCCATTTTAGTTCTCTTTTTGGATAACATCAAATTAATACATACTTTAAATATATTTGGATGGGGTTCAAATTACATCTGGTGTAACTCTAAGAAAGTTACAACCTTTTTGAATTAGATGATGGCGGTTATACATCAATAGTCCAACCTGCCATTCCATTCAAAATGATGTAACTTGATCCTATCACACACACATAAAAATAGGGTCCCACATTGATAATCCGACCTATGATCTACTACCTCTAAACTATTTACACATCAAAAATTATATGATAAGAAAATCCCTAGCCTATGCATCAAGTGATCAAAAAGAGCTATACCACAAGTAATACACATGCAGGCAGTGCCCTTATTATTTTTTAGGCTGCAATGTCAACACTTGGCACCCTGTATTGTCAGCATATAACTAATTTATTCTTTTTCTGAATATATACATGAAATGTGTTTACCATAGCATTAGTATATGGGTTCATAACATGTATGCAATAGGGTTGTCCCTTATCACAAGGGGTGAGAACCATGCAAATACATATATTGGCTTTCTCCACTTATAAGTGAGCATTCTTTCAGAATAGTTTTGCAACAAGAAACTCTAAGGCAATACATGAGCATAAATGATAAGCATAACATGACCGCTTGTCAGAAGGCCAGGAAACAAGCACATCTACTGGAATCAAGAATGAAAAGCTACTATACCTCAAAATATAGTGCACTATCTGTTAAAGTCAGATTTCCAGGCCATGCAATGTTATCCTCCCATTTTAAAACAGGCCGCTTCCTACTGGAACCTATGCACAGAAGTTGCTCATCAGACAACAAAACATCTCCAATTTCGTATGATTTCCTTCCCTGATGTACCCTATATAATATTTAAAGTCTATAAGCAAAGTTCTGCACAAAGTAGCATGATGAAATGAATTGAATACAAAAAAATGGTGCACAAGATACAAAATTTGATATCTAAGATAGTGATTACGATCACAAGTATGTAACAGATAATTTTAGCAGAATATAATGTTAGCCACTTACATTCATAATATAATGACATTATCAAAATATCATGGAAGCATCTTGTATCAATTTTAGATATAAGAAAACAGGATAACTTATGAGTCAAATAATTTATAGGAGCAGACCATAGAGTAATATCAATGGAAAGTGGCAACAACTTCGATTGATCAAATTTGTTATAAGCATAAAATATTAACAAATGAAGTTATTTTCAGAAAATTGATGGAAAGAATACAAAGAAGAGTAAACACTTATACATGGTTTTTGTGAACTCAAAAAAGTTCAGACAAAGTTTGATGAGTGCTAATGTATTGAAGGCATGCACCAATTATTGTTTCAGAACCATCAGAGATGCTTGACAAGAAGTAACAAGCATGAGAGTAACTACACTGACACTGATTAGATTTAACCTGGGGTGAGTGTAACAAAGGCTCAGCAACAAGCCCCAAACTCCTGCCATAGATAACCTGATTGTTCATATTCTAGAATTTGGTAAATGTGCATAATGCTAATAACGCTATAATAAGAGATGAATCAAACATATTGGTGAAAGTTGAAATGATACCATAGAGGAAGGGGTCTAAAGTTCAGGGACATTGGCTGAAGCAAATGAAATATATGGATGCAATTTTGGTAATAATATACAATGTTGAGGTCCCTCATGAAATATATGACAAGGAGTTCGCATCCTATCTTAGATCTTGTATGTAACAGAACAGACCACTGGATATATATGATGAACATAAAACTAATTTCCAATTTCAATGCAAAGATTTTTAAAAGCCCAAACAAAAGCAAAATAAAAGTTTTGCACAGCTTAAAAAGTCTGGTAAATCTGTAAGGACAAAGTGCATGAGAATACTCAGTCACCCTAATCAAGAACAAAGTGGTGGAGATGGATTATGATGTCATAGTCATGTGGAAAAAAAAAAAGAGAGAAGATCCCAGAAAAGGAAGACCTAAGAACATAGACACAGTAAGTCAAGAAGAAGGATGCGAAAAGAATTACTTTGGCAGAGGATAAAGCCCCTAGTACATGAGATAGATATTGTTAGTTATGGTTAAGGTTATTTAGGTTAAGTCAACTTGAAGTTTTGGGTCTGAAAAATCTGTAGTGTATCAAAATGAAAACCTAGATGTTAGCATAGTTTTGGGTCTGAAAAATCTGTAGTGTATCCAAGTAGGAAAGAATCCTCTTTTTGTCATACAAAAACATGTTTGTGTATTTTTCTATCATATCATTTTATATTTCCCACTTGCTTCCCTTTTTTTGTAGAAAGTGCATTGAACCAGCTTTTAGAACTTTCCAACTAAAAAGTTAAGTTGCATGGAAAGTGCATTTCTTGAGAACCATGCAAGCTATACTTGTCAAGGTATCATTTTCCATGTAGGGTTTACATTTTGACAAGCTAAATATTGCAGGCTGTGTTACTTGGACACTCATATCCAGCTTCAATAATCCATGCTTTATACATATCCCAATTGGATAGGCCTCAAACACATGGACGCTCATTTCTTTTTGGTTGCAACTCCTGGAAATTCAAAAAGTTGGACTCTTCCAACAGTAGGATTGATTAAAAAAGTATGAATTAAAATAACTTTTCGAATTCCATTTTTTCTAAAATCCTTCAGCTGCTTGGGAAGTTTTGAGTGAAAAGCATTTACATGGAAATAATTTAACAAATAGTACCCTTTACTGTTTCCTTTTGTACATTATTTAGATATATATATATTTTAGTTAAAATTATTTTTTCTACATATTCCTGTAACTCCTTTTTTAACCTCTTGCCATGTCTGTCGGTATCTGATCATCATTTCCATGTCTAAGCAACACTAAACACAGCCTATAAAAATCATAATTCTAGAACATTTGTTCTCTCAAAAAATTTCTATAAGTGTAAGAATCCCATTGTTCTGTACATAAAACAAATAACAATGGCATACAATTCAACATAGCAAGCTAGATTGGTGGATTTAAAATACTAGTTATTTGGGATCAAGGACTACTGCATACCAATGCATGCAGCATTTACAAGCAAGCATAGTACATTTTCCACACAAAACAATCCCAAATTTAATTGTCCAATTCAAATTATTGTTACTTATAGTCTTACAAGTCTCGGTAAAGCTCCATACTGTTTGCTGGTCAGTACAATTGTACATGCAGTAAATACTGTACCGACACAATGTATCAGCTGGCAACATAACAAAAAGAGAAGTTTAAAGACACTATGATCTCGATATGAAGCAGTATGGGATCTATATGAGGAGATCTTGGGGTGGTCAGGATTGGTTCCACCCCGTTCACCTGTGGAAGTGTCCCAACACGTGCCCTATACCAGTCCTTAGCCAGCAAGGGCAAGGTTTTAAGCGAAGGCAATAACATAAAGACTGAAAATAGTATACTTAAATCTATAAATGACCAACTTTAAATAGAATTAAATAATTCAAAATAAAAGGAGCCTAAAAGATGATTTAACTTAAGGAGCCAAAAAAATTGATTTAACTTATTCTAATATGAGATCGCCCATGCCAGCCTATGGCATAATTTATCGCTATACTATGCAATAATTCAGATCATTACCATCAATACAAGCTGGTGATGGATGTTCATATTTTTATGGTGAAACAAACATGCAGCACAATGCATATTCTACAAAATGGAATAATTTGAACCATGATTCTTATTCCAGAGTCTGAGGGAGAATCTGTTTTTCAATATTGAATAATCAACCAGTCAATGGAGGTGATGTTATGACTTGAGGCTTACCACTGTTTGTTATATAGAGCCCTAAGTTAATTTTTAATTTACCATGCCTTGATTACTACTCAGCGTCTGCCTGTTCATTTCATGGGAATTTAGTAGAGAATCGCAATCTTACCAGGAGTAAACCTGGCCGCTATTACATAATATGTCGATTTGAAAACCTTGTATTCCAACAGACAACTGCGTCATATTAGTTGCATCCATTTAGAGTTTTTTGTTACATAATCATTTTTCCATTTTAAATCCACTTTGGCACATTTCAACCCCTTAAGGGAGGCAGACCCATCAGCATTAGAATCACTTGGGTCTAGATTTTTTGGATACACCACTCAAAATTCAAGCCCAGAACCTCCAGTTTGAAACAGAGGGGATGATCACTGAAGAGATACTCGGTTCATATACCTGCTTCAAATAGCATCACATATTCTTCTCTTTACGTCTAGTTCATTGCGTTTGCCTCATTCTCCACCTTGTGCATGCATGATCCAACTTTTAAACTTAGCTAAATACAACTATGTAGGCCTCCACCTGCCAAATCGGACTTGGTCAGGAATCCAGACCAATGTAAATTGAGATAAATACCTACTTGCAAAGGTTTGACACTGAATTGAGAGTCCATCATAAAACCCTCAAATCAAAGTCTTTTAATAAAACAGTGTAGCCATATCCTGAAATGGTTCATATCTGTAGTCCAGGTTGTTTCCTGTTGGTCTTTCAAAAGGAACTCTTGTTTTCTTAACAACCATGTTGGTCAATTAATTATAGTTATTGATTACAATAACCAATTAAACAAAAATTTTGCAAGATCCAATTACATCACTTCCATGATTGATGTTTATTAAGAGAATCGAATCATTAAAAACACCTATCTTGGAAATTAACTACATCTAAATACAAGAAATTTCCAAGAAATAAGTATGTAGATATGAACCAAGATGCAAAATGTTGGACAAAATGAAGGGATACTTACTTGAAAAGCTCACCAATGTATGTTGTCCACATGCTCAAAGAGATCCCTTGTTCATTTCCAACAAGAGCCTTAAAAAGATGATGTGCAGTTGATGTGTCAGCAACACCTGCAATAGCAGGAGCAATTCGGACAAAGGCCTGTTCTCCAACTAGTCTCGTCTAAATTCACAGAACCACATTCTCATTAAAAAGGCATCAACATTAAAGAACACATTAATTTGATATAGTCTTATTACATATTCCAAATTCACAGAACCACATTCTCAAATTCAGATATGCAACAAGAGACTGCAAAAAATTTAGCTTGCTTAAGTAGAGACTTTTCTTTGCCACCCTCACACGCATTGTCATACAGTCTTAGGAATCTTAAGTCATGCAGAAAAGAAGGTGATGATGAAAGAAATATTAGCTCCACTAAACTGTGATTGCTTGCAGAATACGTTAATCCAGACTCCAGAGTAAATAGTTTAACCTACTCCTAACCTATTCCTGCTTTGGTGGAAAAGAAGTTTTACCAACTTTTTGGAATGTGCACTTTGCCCTTAACATAAGCTTGTTTCTCTTCTAGTGTTTTGTGGATTAAAGTGGAATATTGAATTAAAGGGGCCTTATTCCAGTTAACCTTCTTTGGCAATAGTTTAGTCCATCCTATAGAATGTAATAGTTTATTCCTAAACCAGCTATAGCAATAACAGTAGGTGGAGTCTTTTCCCAATTAAATATGAAAGATGTGTTATCATAGGTAAATTCTTTGAATTTAAGTCAGTGCAATTTTACTTGACTATATTGAAAACTTTGTGATAACCTAGAATTTGAAAAAAATGACTATTGTCACTAAATTCTATTAAAATCAATGTTAGTTGGTCAAAATCTATGCACTATGTGATCAAGAATGATTGAATAGGGTTTTAATTAATTGTCATCTGGCCCAAATTGCACTAAAATATAAGCTACTAAACTTTGAGAAATATTTAAGCCTACTAAATTAGTTTTATCTCAACACAGATTAAGGTGACACAGAATTGTATATGCTTCCATAATTTATCTTTTTTTTTTCTTATATTGATATGCAGAAATGTATTTTAAGGCCATTAGTTGGCAGACAACGACACTCATTATATAATTCTATCACTTATGTGAAGGTTTATTTTAATTAAAACTATGGTCAGTTTCCCCTCAAAAAATAACATAATAAAGGTCCATCATTAACTTCTGATTTATATAATATTCATGATGAAAAGCACCTTAACTTCCATAATCTTCAAGAGGAGATAAACCTTTTTTTCTTTGTCAGTGACAACAAGCATCATCGTTGCATTAATGTGCGCACATGTATGTAATGTATGTATGACCATTATGTATGTATGTAATGCATGTGTGCATGTATTTATGTCTGTATGTATATAATTATGTATGTGTTGCATGTATGTTTCTATCTCTCTGTCTGTATGAACGTATGTATATGTACCTATACAGCTCAAGGTTTTTCCTGCAAACGATGACCGGGCAAATGTTTGACATGAGACAGTAATCATGCTACATAAAGAAGATCTAATTGTATGTGATAACTTCTCTATATATATTAAATTAGCAGAAGGTGGAAGTCAATTCTCAATGCAGCAAATACGTTTGTCCAACAGTGCAGTGGTGTAAACACTTAGGTCACAACATGATCATCGATCTCATAAGACAAACATAGCATGACTATTGTAGAACTTAATATTAGCAATCCAGGAAATATAATTAATAATATATCGATACAAGACATGATTCAAAAAAAACTATGCTTTCAGTACTCAAATAGGTGTTGATCACATGTGTCACAAAAAACATGCTTATATGCAATGATGTTTTAAAATTGTGGAGAAATTATAACGTCCCAAGTCCTCTGCTGATCCAATTAACCTGTAGCAGGCCAAAAACATATGGCCCTAAAAACTCGAGTGCAAGTTAATTGGTAGCAAATAAACTTGAGTTATAAGCTCTTAAACCTTTTTTTTCCCATTCAATGCATGACTATATTTTGGATATTATAATCTTCCCTCCCTTATCAAGCGACATTCTCGTCGCATGCCATAAACTAGCCAAAATCTATCCCAAATCAGATCGTTGGTGCTGCAAGGATGGCTCCACACCATAGCAGAACTCTACCTTTATCTCATGGGTAGCCTTTTCCTCATGCCCATCCACTTTCACACACTTGGATCGGCTCTGTTACCATTTGTAACACCCTAAGCACACGTGCTGGTCCAATTAACCTGTTAACGGACTGAAACCATATAGCCCTAAAATCTCAAGTGCAAGTTAATTGGTAGCAAGTGAACTTGAGTTATAAGCTCTTAAACTTTTTCTTTTCCATCCAATGTAGGACTATTTTTGAGGTATTATAGAAGTGCAAACTAACCTGCAAAGAAGAATTATCTTGTGAAAATTGTGAATCACCATCTCTACTATATGGATTCTCCCACGCAAGCATGGTCACAAAAATAAGCCTCTGAAACGCAAGTTCCTGCAAAAATATACAATCCAATATCAGTCCCAAAAAGAACAATCACGAACGTAGCTAACAGTTTACAAGTTAAATAAAGCTCTCGACTGCTTTACACGAAAACATTGGAGAAATCTAAGGGTGACCATGGGATAAATTACAAAACGAAGTTAAAAATTGCAGCCCAGTGCAAGAGGCTCTTGCCATTGCAAGGTTTGAAGAGGGTCAAATGTACACATCTTTATGCCTACATGCAAGGAAGCTGTTTCAGAGTTTCAAATCCCTGACCGTACCATTGCACTAAGGCTCACTCTCATAAATTACTCAAGTAAATGATAGTAAATATCATGGCGGACAAATTGGATAAAATTCAAGGACTTCCTGTATGCATTCATGGTATGGCAAATAAGGTTTTGCAAAATATCCCAAGAAAAAATTCATACAGTCCAACTGGCCTTTTTTTTGGCAGTTGGAATTGGCATCCCTTTCCTGCTCCAAGGTTTGAACCTTGGTTTGAGAAACCAGAAGGATTCCCTTTGTTCATGTTGACATCAAGACATCTATAATAATTCACATACAATCCCCACATTTTAATAACTTGTCTTTCGGTTTTCCATTACAAATTCTCAAACTCATATGATTTGTTTACTCAAATAGAACTACTTTTCAGGTGGCACGGCCAAGTCACTCAAGTTACCTTATGAAAAATAATAGCTGATAAGAGTATTCATTGACACACTATATGCAGTGAACAATGAAGGAAAGTCCATACATAATGCTACAGATACCAACAGCTGGAGAATGGACATGATGTTTACATTCCAGTGCAGGCAAAGGATAGATTCTCTTTAAAGGTTAAGCTATGTGGCACTCACAGACCTTCAAGCTGGGATGGAAATCAGAGCTCTCTCTTGACAAGTACCTAAAGCAGCAATATTCCACCAAACTCCGGGCATCATATCGAACATGCTCGGGAGCAAGTGCTTCAAAAATCTTCTGCATCTTTCTACCTGTCATTCCATTCATCCTGCACCATGATTTGGACCAATCAGAGAGCAATTAACAGAAAAATTACAAAATATGAGAAGAAGATTCCGCCCATACTACCAAGACCACCAAAGAAAAGAAAGAAGTCATGAAATTGGTGGGGAAGTCTTTGCCTTTACCTCCCAAACTGCTCGATAGAGACCACGGCAGCAAAAGAGAGAAACCCATTTGGCGTCCTCCGATCCACAGTCAACTCCGAGACCATAAAACCCTCTTCATGGACGGCTATCTTGTCAAGCTGACGCTCCAGCGCAGGTTTCCTCCCCTGCCCGGGCTTCACAAGCGGCGCGGCCACCTCTGTGAGCAGCGTCTGGGCCTTGCCAAGCCACAAGCTCAACCTCTCTTGTACCACATCTACAAGCAGAGCTAAGAATAAGAAAAAGAAAGGGAAAGACGTCGCCTTTAAGGTTCAGGGACGACAAGAGCACCTGGGTCGATGTCGGTGAGCTTCCACCGGCCGCCGCCGAGGGACTGGAGGACGGAGTCGAGAGGGCGACCGTGGTGGCGATCCGGCGGCCTCCCTGCAGAGAATTGGACTCGGGGATAGAGTCGGAGGGTGGAGGAGGGAGAAGTGGTTGGCGGGACAACAGTGAGCATATCCCGTCTAGCTTTTTTTCTCTCTTTCTCTACGAATTCTCCTGCTTCTCTTCAAAGCCTATCTTCCTTTGTTTTCTCTCTCAAGGCTTCTTCGCAGCAGAGTAAAAGGTCGAGGAAAGAGGGATTCCGATGGGAACGCTAGAAAGAAGAGACAAGAAAGTTCTCACGGCGGCTGCCTCCATTCGCTTGTTCAAATAACGGCCACTGTAACGTTATGTGACGGCTTTAGTTTTTCTCAGAACATATTTCCTTGGAAAAAATTTCAGTACCATTTTCTTATGACACGCGTTAAACGTGACATAACTTTGCCGACGACAAGAAGTTATCGAGGGATACGAGAGCTGCAAGATCCCTAACAAATATTGTTCTGGAGAACAATCTTCAACAAATAACGGTAGAATCAGGAAGAGCAAGTTGAAAGTAGGTAGATTTTTTTTTTTTTCAAGTAGTTAAATAAACAATTATTGCACGTCTAAACTCAGTCTCATTTAAGCACACGAGGAATAAGATCTGGAGATCTGGGATGCAGAAGTTAAGATACGTACGTAGAACCATCCCTCCTTTAGAGTTTATCAAAATAAATTTTAATAAAAATATTCATGACAAAAGTGCTGAATCGACTTATGTTATTCGTGATACGGATTGAATGATGTTGGCGGCTGAAGGGTTTGATTTGCTTGATTTTTTAGTACTTCTGACTTAGCTGTATGCGGCATGAGCGGAGTTATTTTATACTATTCGGATCCTAGATGCACATTGTCTTATCATTAAAGGTGATTCTATTACTGTGATTCACTGATCTGGTAGAAACCCAGCTCACATTTACCTACTCTCTCCTTATTGAGTGACATCCGCTCTATGCCTTTGAAAGCCCCTAATATTCAGATTCATCATGTCTATCGTGAAGCCAATGCAGTAGTTGACTGGACTGTCAGGATGACCTTTCACTCTGGTAATTAAAGATGAAGACAGGACGATCCTAAAATAAAAAAAGTGGAACCATGAATCTTATTGAACTGTATATATAATATATTCTGCAGCCAAATTCGAATACTTTTTAAATGTCGGGTTGCTGAATTAAGTATAGATATCTGCATGTTATCCATGGTCTCATGCTGACGTGTTTGTCATGAATATTATGTATTGAGAACTGAATCATGTGTGAAAACTTTAGACTTAGCGCAGACTTAGCGCATGCATATATATCATTATGATATATGCATGCACCATTATTTTGATCGATTTCTTAATATAAATTTATTTTTATTGATCTTGATTAAGTGCTCATGTTATAGCTTAATTTGGACTCAAAACTCTTTGGATTAGATTTAAAGTAGGATGGTTTCCAAAACCATAGAAGACCCAAAGTAAAATTGCCTTCCACCTCTGTTGTTCCAAGTACTTGTTTCGGAATGAAAATGAAATCAAAGAATTATTCTTTCTTTGCCATCTTCATTCTAATTGAGCCTTGGTAAAGCTGAGATTCTGAATTATGAATAAAAAAGTTTTTTCATTGATGATCATCTCTCAATCGAAAATAATTCTTTCTTTCTTTCTGCTGCGGATTCCCTCTCATTCTCAATTTAATAGAACAAGTGGTGACCTAGCCATCATTTAGATGATTAAAGCCAAAAAAAAAAAAACTTCTTTCTATAATGACTGAGAAATGTTATAGGGCTAGTACCCATCAAATTTTATTGCTGACTTTAATTTAATTACATTATTCTTGTGGATAACTTTAGACAGTCATCCTCATATACTATCATATCTAGACATAAAACTATCCCTCTCTCAGCAAAAACATGCTCACAATTTGGTGATTATCTATGAGTATAGGACTGGGTATGATGCTGTCATGCGACTGGAACTCAGGAATTTCATCTTCAAAAGCAAACTCAATAATCAAGATACAGAACCATCATGTGGACTGGATTGAGAAAAAAACAAAAGATTTTTCACGTTGCATACTGCTGCAACCGTGTGATTCTTTTGCTGGATCGGCTTCGAAAAGGCAAAGTCATTGAGGTCCCACATGCACAAAAACAGGATAAATTCTATAATGTTTTTAATTTTTTTTTATGAATGGTGCTATAAATAATCCCAACTTCTAGGGCATTGTATAAGACTATAAAGGCTAAAGGTGTTGCGTGGTGGGATTAGAAAATGAAGATTAAAGCTCTTATTCTAAAAAAAAAATCATAAAATAGTATGATAGCTGAAACTTAAGAACAAATTAATGTCCTGGAATTAGGCCTATGTGATCTTATGAAATTCTTTATCGTAATATCTAGTTGTACTTAATGATCTTCATGCACCCTTGTACCAAAGAGAGAAGATTATCCAACTTTGTCACCAACTATCAAGTTAGATAAGGTCAGTTATATCTTCATGATCAATTTCTCTTTTACTTACCATGGCCTATAAGTTCATTGATGTTATTACATACATATATTGCTGGACTTTAGTCAAGTTAAAATTCAATCACCTTATTCATTCTTAGATCATCTCAAAAGCAAAAAAAATCATTCTTTAACTAGCACTTGTCGCATCTCACTTCTCCATAAATTCATTTCATTTTTTCGCAATACACTACATATAAAATATTTTTTTATACTAAAAAATAGAGATATGAGCTATATTTTTATTTTTTTAACTAAAAAATAAGAATATGAGCAATATTCATATTATACTGCTCATGTATTTCTTCGTTGAAGAATGGAGATATTAGTTATATCCTTATTCTTTTAACCCAAGAATAATGGTTGAGCTATATTCCTATTCTTCGGTTAAAAGAATAAGAATTTGGCTTATATTTCTATTCTTCAACAAAGAAATGCACAAAAATTTATCATTCATGAAACTTTCTCTGTCCATCCTTTTTAAAACGTGAGTTTACGGATATCTCCAATAACTATATGTCAAAGTTAATTATATCCTATGAAAAGGCTACACATACCCTAAGCCCAAAGGTTGTAGTTTGGGGGCTACGCAAGATAATCTAAGTAGGCTGAGGATTGGGTTGAGAGAACTTTGTCTTATCCATCTTGGGTCAAAATCATATGAATGGTACATAATTTTAGCAAAATAGATGTCAAAAATGAACTTAGGACATCGAAGTTAGCTAGGAATGATCGCACTAAATGCTGGCATGAAAAATACTAGGATTGTCCTGATGTGGCACCAAATGTTCATTGGTAGTGACTAGAGCATATTAGATCCGAAACTAGATCTGGGTTGGTAATGGCATTGTAAGGGAAGAAATAACATTGACGAGGGTAAAAGGTAGCAGGAAAAATTCACTGGTCAAGAATCTTTTAGCTCTAGCACCATAAAAGTTATTGTGAGAAACTCAGAAAATACAAGATGAGTATTTTCTGTATTACTATGTGTTGTTCTGTATAAAGAAATCAGTATTTATACTCATACAAGGGTACATATAAGAGGTACATACGAAAAACAAAAGGGTTCAGATTTTGTCTCCAAATCAAACACAATCAATCAACATAAATTGCACAACCATATCTCCAACTATCATGCTAAAATCAAGCTCAATAAATTAATCTAAATTACGCAATCATATCACTGGTTATCATGGAAACAAATTACTAAGATCATGCTGACATACCCAAATCCGACAGCTAGGCTCGCTGCAGTTATATCAGATGAAAAAAAGTGTTTGCCTTTCCCACCAAAGAATCCTTTGGTATTTTCAGAAACACCAAAAATTGGAACCGTTCAGTTCCATACCCACTAACAGGGCAGCTAAGCAAACCTCAAGCAAATAGAGTAGATTCAATAATATAGTCAATAATTCCACGCCAACAAAGAAAACTGAGCAGTCTTTGGTAGTCAACCCATTGACCCAGTGTTATCAGCAGCCTGAAGTGGATGCGTGAGACCTCAAGATGACCGGTTGCGCAGCCTGTTATTGCTGGAATCCGTCCTCCGACTCAAGCGCGATCGAGCTTCAGTTTAGACTTCCTCCTCAGCGAACCTGCAAAACAGTCCTCACGTAAGAGGCATTAGGGATGGCCCTCTGCGAAAGACCCTCCGACGCTCAAGTCAGCGGAGATCAACAACGAACAAATGTTGAGAGAAGGCTCTCGCTGACGAGTCCCTCCAGGGTGGCCTTTTAGGAGCTCCGAGCAGAGCGTCAATGGCGGAAAGGGGTGAGCAGAGATAGAATGAGAGTAGTGCTTAGAATGCGCCAGGAATGCCCTTACCTTAGAGAATCTAGGACTGTGTTATTTATAGGCGATCACCTGATTCTTTGGGCGCGTCATAGGAGGTCTGAAAGTTATTGGGATTCGAGGCTGATTCGAATTAGGCTATTGTGAGGCCGGTAGGATCCGTATCTGATTAGTTAGAGGATCGACGTCCAAGGGGGCTATTCGGCGCTTTGAGATTCAGCGATCATATAGACTCTAGGCCGTTTCCAGTAGTATAGGCATGATTGCCTATGTGAATCCTTGTTCGGTCATCGTGGTTCCGCAAAGGTAGGTGCCTGAGTGCCTCGGTCGAGCCGAGGCACAAAAAACGGCCTAATCCGCCGAAGTATGGAAAGGCTCAGTTTGCCGAGGCATGACAAAGGACTAAGCTGGGCGTAAGGACGGTTTGATTATGCAGAGGTGTTAATATCGCTCGGGCAGGCCGAGTTATGGATCGCTCGGACTTGGGCCGAGAGATATAGATCGCTCAAACTAGGACCGAGAGATAGGGATAGCTTGGCTAGCGAGGCATAGAGATCGCTCGGGCTGGGGCCGAGAGATAGGGATAGCTCGGCTAGAGCCGAGAGATAGGGATTGTTCGGACTAGGATTGAGACTATAGCTCGGCTAGAGCCGAGAGATAGGAATCGCTCGGACTAAGACTGAGACATATGGATCACTCGGCTAGAGCCGAGAGATAGGGATCGCTCAGACTAGGACCGAGACATATGGATCGCTCGGCCTAGGACCGAGATATAGAGATGTAATCTGTACCCGAAGAATCCTTGGTTTGCCAAGGGGCTAAGGCGCCTCGATCCACCGAGGTATAATGGTTGGCTCATTTCTTGCGGGCACCGCGCGGCGAGTGGGAGTCAGGGCTAATCCTAACCCCTTGCATGGTTATCAATGCAATGGCGATTTTATCCCTCAACACATGCCCCCCACTCCCTAGTTTGAAGCGTAGGTTCGGGCGTAGGGAGTATAGCCCCAGGTGGCATGATCCGAATGGAGGGGTCTAGATTTGACAGCCTGCGTAATGATGCCTTAATTAATGTCGCGCGGCCGCCCTGCCCTTACGGGATGGATCCATCGTTTCTTAGGGACAACGGTCGGAGAAGTACCACGTAACAAATCCTGATTTTCATGGTGCCTACGATGGCGGTTCTAGGTACCTCGATTGAGACGCCTTATCCTCCTTTTGAAGTGATTTCTTTTAGCGGAAAGCGAAGTCGAAGTAGCGTCATTCCTGTTTGCAGCGCTTTCTCACTTCTTCTTGGAGAATTTTGTTCCCCTGCTTCTTCTGTGACCCCATTCAGTGTCCCTTTTGACCTAGCAGCATGGTGAGTCCCAGCGACATAGTTTCAGAGATTGCTGTCGAGGACTTGGAAGAATATGCCAGAAGTATGGCGTTCCTTCGGATGTCCTTTTGCGATTGCCAAAACCCGAGCACAGTGTCTCGCAGGAACTGGAGCATGGGATTTTTCTTTATGAAGATAGCCTGAAGGCAGGCCTCCAGTTTCTCCTTTACCCCCTGTTGAAGGAGATTATGAGGTTTTACAACATCTGCCCAACAATGGTGGCTCCTAACAGCTGGCGCAGTATCATCGAGTTTATCTCGATGTGTAGTCAGGTTCAGGTAACAACACACTTCTCCTGTTCCGTGCTTGTTACTATCTGATGTCTGGGAGGAACTCAGAGTGGTCCTATATCGGACCTCGGAGATCATTCAAGATGATAACGGATAAGCCGTCATCCATAAAGGAGTGGAAGGTCTGATTTTTCATTGCCGAGGGGAACATCGGTTCCGACTTCCCGCGGGGATGGGGCAACTTTGTCAGGGACATGAAAGCGCATCCAGCTCTATCTGAACAGAAAAAGGAGGATCTAGAGGTCCTTCGTGACGACCAAGTATTTTCGACTAATGACTTACTATCGGAGGAGGCTCTTTTTGCCGCCGAGTTTAGCCCCATCAACACACAAGGTAAGTCCTCTCCTTTCTCCCTTTCTATTGATTTCATTCGAGCAAGTATATCTCAGTTTGATTGTTCGCCCACTGTGCTCGCAGCCAAGAGATCTATGCTGGCGGGCCGTATAAAGAAGGAGTTGGGCAAACGCCCAAGAGAGACCGGTAGTGGGGAAAGACGCAAGTCTGAGAAGAAGGTTCGCCTTTCCGAAGAGCACTCATTGGAGGCCGGACAAGTCAAGGTTGGCCCGCGCTCCTTGTCACCGAAGAAAGGAAAGGTGGGAGCGCCGGCGGTGAGAGAGGAATTTTCTCAGTTGGGAGAAGAAGTTATAGTCGCGACGGAGGAGCAGAGAGCAGGGGAGGACTTAGGGAGGATCGCTGAGATCCCTTGTCCTTCGGTGGTGGAGATAGTGGACAGCTCGGACGAGGCTCTGTTAGTCTGTCCAGTAGTTCCCTCTTCTGGAGATGAGTTGTTGCCAGATTCGGCGGAGGTCGGTATCCCGAGGGTTCCCTCCCCAAGCGAGAAGATGTCTCTAGCTTCGACAGGAGAAATGGAGAGGGCGATTGTAGTCATCGAGGCTCAGGATGAGCCTACCGTCGAAGGGCCTCGTTTAGAGAGATTAAGGAGCGGTGATGTTGGGCCGACAGCGGCGGAGGCTCGAGAGGAGTCTCCTGTTGAAGAGCTTCCTCCTGAAGAGGTTGGAGGAGCTGGTGAGAGGATCGAGGCTTTAGTGGAACCCATGGGGAGGAGCAGATGCTGGTGATCGAGGAAGAACCCTTGGACGAGGGGAGAGAACAAGATAAGAATCTTCCAACCGAAGCTTCTCCCACTGAGGCTTTGGGGATATTGGCGCCTAGGCTGGCTGAGGTATCTGAGAAATCCCAGGCTAGAATTTTGCTGAAAGAGGCCAGGCGGTTAAAGGCTTCTCAGCCTGAGGTGGTCCGAACTGGTCCTTCGGACGTGCAGCCCGGTAGTTTGGACTCGGCCATCGAGGCGGCATTCGCTACCCTGATGAGGTCGGCATTGTACCCAAGCGTGGCTCCCTTGGTGAATGAGTTCACAGACCTAGATCTCATCGACGCCGCATTTGGTCAGCGGAATGTAGCGAAGGATGTCCACCTCCTCCCTGAAATCGACAACCCCATCCTTATGGAGCTCGCTAGGTCTTACGCCTCCCGGGTGAGTTGCTGTTCTAGAGTAATGGGTGCTTTCTGGTTGACTTGATTATGCTTTCTTACTTGTGTTTTGTTTCACAGAGTGCTTTGATCACCAGGGCACTATGCTGGCGCTTGAACCTGACAACAGGGGCTAGTGTCCAGGCCAAAAGAGTCAACACCGAGCTCCAGTTGCGAGCGCAGGCGTCTGATAAACTTGAACAAGTTCTGGACATTGCCAACGAGAACTTGGTGAAGGCGAGGGGACTGCATCAGGCCACCTCGACGAAGCGTCCAGGCTGAGGCTCGAAGTTAAGGAGCTACGTGAGCTCCGGACGAGGTATGATGAAGCATGCTCGGAGCTTTCACGAATCAGATATAGGCATGCTGGAGAAATGGAAACTGTTAAGAAACAGTTTGATGAGAGTCGGGATAGGCTAAGGAAAGATGCTGCCAAGGAGAGGAGTCGCCTGAATAGAATGCTCGGGGAGATGGAGGAGAAGATCCGGCAGCTGCAACATTGCGTTATTGATAGGGATGATATGATCAAATGGCATCAGGAGAAAATAGCCAAGCTCGACGATGAGCTCTCCCAGTCCAGGGAAGAAGCTAACAACAGGCAGTCGATGATCAATGACCTCAAGGATAGGATAAAGCAGGTCAAGGCCGATAAGCTGAGGGCCTTCGGCGAGGTCGAGGAATTGGCCGAGAGAATAGCCCGGCAGGAGGGGGAGGTTTGATGTCGTCTCTTTAACTTCCCCTATTTTCTCATTGTTGCACCAACTAATCCTGTGCTTACAGATGGAGAAGGCAAAATTCAAGGGCCAAAGTCGATTAGAGACCCTGCAAGGAGAGCTGGCATCGAGTCGCCGAAGGAGCTTGGAGCTCGAAGGTCAGGTTGCTGAGACCGAGAAGCAAGTCGCCTCACTTCGGAGTCAAGTCGCTGATGCTGAAAGGCAATTCGCCCTACTTCGGGGCGAACACGATGCAACCTGTGCTGAGGCATTCCAGCTCGGCGTGGAGGAGGTTCGAGCCAGGATATCTCGGGAGCACCCGGAATGGGACCTCTCTTTCCTTGAGGTGGAGGGTTATGACGTGCGGACCCCTAGGACCGAGTTATCAGCAGAGACCGAATATGAAGAGGTCTCGGATATTGACGTAGATGCCCTCCTGGGGGCTGATGCAACTGTAGACTCGGGTGTGGATGGTCGAAAGGGGGAAAGCCATCCGAGCGATGCAGGGGCGCCCAAGGCTCATCGATCGGCCATCTTCAAAGTGGGCAGACCGAGCCACGTTTCTCCAGTGCCAGCCGCTGATGCCCCTGAGGTCAAGCCCGTGCCCTGATAACTGAGGGTTGGTTCAGATTTTGTATTATCTTTCTCTTTGTTGGCTGTCTATAGAAGACTTCAATGAAATTTAAAAATTTCCTTTGTCTCTATTATATGCCTTTTTCCTCTTTTCCACATTATTTCGAGGATATTTAGTTCGAAGGAGTCCGGCAGATCGAAGGAAGTCTGATCCCAAGATGGGGGCACCTCTCGAGCGCCTCGTTGCTATTTATTGATCCTCTTCGGCGAGGGGGCGCAACTCTTCGTTTCCTGCGAGCGCCCACTGAAGTGGTGATGCATGGCGAGTTTCTGCGATAGTGACGTTGGAGTTGATAGCTCGGGCGATCGAAATACCCGCCAGAAGTAGTTTAAATACGGATGGGGGGATGCCATCGTTAATCACTTCTCCTGTTGACCTTCCGAAATTTAGGATAGTAGGATGGCTTCTAAAATGAAGGGGGGTCTACTGGGACGCCAGATAACAGCGATAACAGCCGCGGGGGGTAGACCCTCTGCGAGGGGGCCCCCATCGGAGCCGCGTTCTGGTAACTATCGACAAGGAGGATCTATTGTTGATGCTCACGGAGCACGACCGACTCCGGAAGATGGTCGAAGAATACTTGGCTATCTCCACGAGGGAGCACGAGCTCCTTCGTTGGATCAACAGTCAGCTGGAAGGGCAAGTGGTGACTCTCTAGCAACAAATTGCTATTCTTACCGCTGAGCTAAGTTTGCGGCATGGGGAGAGCTCGGCAACGCCTGGTGGAGACGATAAGCCCCAATGAGGGCTCGTGTATCTTTTTCTTTTCTTTTTGTTTTTCTTTTTATGATGAATAGAAAAGAATTTTTGCAACTTTCGTGTTTGCTGCCATTTTCGAAATGTTCATTCTCATCATGTGAGCCTTACGAATGAACCACCCCCTTGGGAGATCTCTGGTGATCTTGTCGAGACTAAGGTATGGTGTCCCCGTTTTAGCCGAGGTCAGGGAAACTCATAAGTTCCAGTCGAAGTGTAGTATATCACTTAGTTTTGCCGAAGCATAAGGAGCGTCCCGTTAGCGTTGGGGCAAGAATAGCTATATCAGTTTGGACCGGGGAATAAGGGAACGTTCGATTTTTATCAAATCAAAAAGAGACACCTCGGTTTTTTTCGAAGTAAGGAGACTATCTCGGCTTTGAGTCGAAGCAAAAAGCGATGTCTCGGTTTAGGCCGAAATATAACAGATGGTTTGGTTTCGGGCCAAAGCAGGAGATATCGGCATGTCTTTATTGAGGAGTACTTGGCTTATGCGCCTTTTTATTGCTCTGCCAGCGCTTTGTCTTTTTCAAGGCTACGTGGGCAACAAGCATATGGCTTTCATTGGGGGACGTCTTTTTCAGTGGGAATTTTCCATGCTCATCCATATCTCGAAGATTTGCAGGCGGTTTTTCTGCATTTAAGGCTCCCGATTCGAGATCGTGGGAAGATCTTCTGCCTTTCATAATGACCTGAGGGGTACGCTCGGCATGCTCTGATGTGTATCTTCCTGTCCCAGTGCGCCACATGGCACCACAACTTTGCCGTTTCGAATTTTTAAGGGTTCCTTCCTTAATGGCTGCTCCCGCCCGACTGCCTATAAAAAAGGGAGGAGTAGACGGTGCATAAGCACTTTTCAAAACCTTTTCTCTTCATAACTCAGAGATATGTTCATGGCTTTTTCTTTGAGGCCGAGAGCGAAGATGTCGAGTTGTTTTCCTTTTGGAGGTCGGCCTGACCCGGATAGCTGGGGTGATGGAGGAGCTGCTGAAGAGCGAGCAGTCCTCAAGGAAGGAATTCTTGAAGGTCATATGGAGAGCGCACGGGAGGCCCGCAGAAGTCATATGGGGTGTGCACGTATGCGCTTCATGTGTGTCCTTTGTGGCTGATCATGGGGATTACAAGAGATGCACGACATACGTGCCCCCCATGACTAGCATGAATTTCACCCCCTCCCTCAGTTTGAATCCCTCAGTTCATCCGCCTGAGAAATCTTTCGCCATGTGAAGAGGGGGAAGGAATGTGTGGGTATGCTGGTTTCCTGCTTATGTGCTTGGGCAGTGGCTAGCAAACTAGCATCCCACTTGAGGGGATGCTCCATCAGCACAAGCATCCACGGGTCCTTGACCTGGTTATAATCCCTCAACGTGCTCATCCGAGGGATTCGTGGATGGCTTGTTCGTTTTTGGGATTAACCAGTGGCTTAACAGAGCATGTCTGGTTTCTCTGATTTCTGAGGTCGGATGTAAAGACATCATTATCGACCGAAACTGCTCAGCCAAGCTTTTTGTTTGCTTGTATTTTCTGTGTTTTGATGCACTTGTAATACCTCTTCAGAGGTTGTATTTCTCATCGATTAATGGAATAAAAAAAGTTTTTTGTTCTTTATTCTTTTTTCAAATGTTTGCAGATGTTTGCTTTTCCCTTTTGGCATGACCATGCAGTCTTGCTTGTTTTAGGCGTACTGAGTCATGCTCAGCTCGTAAACCTTCGATTATGCTTGGGTAGCACTACCTTCGTTAGGCATTTTTATAGTGTTTGACCCCCTTCGGAGGAGGCATTGGTCTCTGTTCAAGTCAGAGGGAGACCTGGGCGACCTTATCGATTCATAAGATAGGCGCATCCCAATAAAAGGGGCTAAGTAGGTCTTTCTTACGGAGGAGAGACTTGCACAATTCTACTGATGGGCAGAGAGAGGGATTACTTATTTGCACTGAAGTATGATAAGATGTATCAATTGCGCTAAAATGTATGAGAAATTAACCGGCCTTGCTATTACTGCAGAACCGCCGGGGCCACTTGGCTTTGTCCAAGGCTTCAAAGATTAACAAGAAACTCGATTCGGCTTTGGCTGAGGGTTTTGATAGTAAGAGATGCATTTCGGCTCTAGCCGAGGCTTTTAATAATAACAGATGCACTTCGGCTCTGGCCGAAGCTTTTAACAATAACAGATGCATTTCGGCTTTGACCGAGACTTTTAATAATAACATATGCACTTCGGCTTTGTCCAAGGCTTTAGGGAGCTATTCGGGCATGACGGGGCTTTAGGAACCGTAGAGTGTATACCTGGTGGCGTCATGGCGCAGGGAATATTGCTTGGCCCTGTCAAAGTTCGAAGACCGTTTGGAGGTCACTCGGTTTAGCCGGGGCTCGTAAGCTACCCGAATTCGACCGAGACTTTACGCTGTTCGGCCCGGCCAGGGCTTGTAAGCTACCCGAATCCGACCGAAGGCTTGCAAATCACTTGGCTCCTAGCCGTACTGGGAGTGCTCGGCCATGCCGAGTCTTCGTGGAATAGGACTCGACCCAGCCAAGGTACGGAGATTTAGCTTAGCCACCAGGCGTACCGAGAGTGCTCGATCATACCAAGTCTTTGTGGAATATGATTCGACCTAGCTGAGGTATGGAGATTTAGCTTGGCCTCCGGGCGTACCGGGAGTACTCGGCCATACCGAGTCTTTGTGAAATAGGACTCGGCCCAGCCAAGGTACAGAGATTTAGCTTGGCCCCCGGGCATACCGGGAGTGCTCGGTCATACCGAGTCTTTGTGGAATAGGACTTGGCCCAGCCGAGGTACAGAGATTTAGCTTGGCCCCCGGGCGTACCGGGAGTGCTCGGCCATACCGAGTCTTTGTGGAGTAGGACTCGGCCTAGCTGAGGTACGGAGATTTAGCTTGGCCCCCGGGCGTACCGGGAGTGCTCGACCATACTGAGTCTTTGTATAATAGGACTCGGCCCACCGAGGTACGGAGATTTAGCTTGGCCCCCGGGCGTACCGGGTGTGCTCGGCCATACCGAGTCTTTGTGGAATAGGACTCAGCCCATCCGAGGTACGGAGATTTAGCTTGGCCCTCGGACGTACCGGGAGTGCTCGGCCATACCGAGTCTTTGTGGAAGAGGACTCGGCCCAGCCGAGGTATGGAGATATAGCTTGGCCTCCGAGCATACTAGGAGTGCTCGGCCATACCGAGTCTTTATGGAATAGGACTCGACCCAGCCGAGGTATAGAGATTTCCTGCTCAAGAAGGCAGCTCGGTTGTGCTGAGAATTGGTAAGTAACATCTGTTTTTCATTATGACTTTTCGGAAAAATGATTGTAGCGATCATGCCACGGATCATAGAAACAAGATGCCAAAACTGTAAATGGGGCAAGTCTATAGAAAGTGTACCCTACTGATGGTATATGCAGAAATTGTCTGAATTCCATGTCCAGGGAATGAATTTTTCGTTCAGATCTTGGAGCTTGTAGGTACTGGGCCCGATGACTTCCGCCACTTGATAGGGGCCTTCCCAGTTTGGAGACAGCTTTCCTTGTTCCAGTGGCTTGGAGACAGATGCTTTCTGGAGGACAAGATCGTCGGGCGAGAAGGATTTCCCTTTGACTCTGGAGGTGTGATAGCGAGCCACTCTTTGTTGATAAGCAGCTACTCTGATTCGAGCTTTCTCTCTGATCTCCTCCACCAGGTCGAGGTTGGTGCGGAGCTGCTCGTCGTTAGTCTCCTCCGAGTAGCTCTCCACCCGCGGAGAGGAGAGTCCTATCTCCATGGCGATGATGGCTTCTGTGCCGAAGGCCATCCGGAATGGGGTCTCGCATGTGGGAACTCTCTGGGTGGTGCGGTAGGCCCATAGGACATGGTGAAGTTCGTCCACCCATCTGCCTCGGGCTCTGGCAAGCCGAGCCTTGATCCCTTGAAGTAGGGTCCGATTAGTTACTTCGGCTTCTCCGTTGGCTTGCGAATGCCCGACTGATGTGAGGCGGTGACAGATTCCATGCTCATCACAGAACTCTCGGAAGTTAGGGTTATCAAATTGCTTGCCATTGTCGGTGATGATAGTATGCGGGAGGCCGAAGCGACAAATAATGGATCTCCACATGAAGTCCTTAGCCCGAGCTTCGGTTATCTGGGCAACTACCTCGGCCTCGACCCACTTGGTGAAGTAATCAATAGCGACAAACAAGAACTTTCTATGTCCTGTGGCGAGGGGAAATGGGCCAAGGATGTCCATCCTCCACTTAGCAAAGGGCCAAGTAGAGGAAATAGGGACCAAGCTGGCGGAGGAAAGCCTCTGAACATTAGATTGCCTTTGACAAGGGTCGCAAGCTCGGACCAGATCGTCAGCATCCTTTTGCATGGTGGGCCAATAATACCCCTAGCGCAGCACCTTGTGGCATAAGGATCGGCTCCCCAAGTGGTTGTTGCAAATTCCCTAATGCACTTCCCGAAGAGCATAATCAACCTCAGATGGGCGAAGGCACTTAAGCAGCGGCATGGAGAAGGACCGCTTATACAGTTGGTCATCAATCAGCACATAATGGGTGGCCTGTAATTTCAGCTTTCTTGCTTCCTTTCAGTTGGCTGGAAGCGACCCTTCTTTAAGATACTTAAATATAGGGTCGAACTAGGAAGGTTCGACCTCAACCTGCATCACTCGGTCAGCCTTCGCGATGCTGGGCTTTTCCAGAATCTCTAGGGGAAACTTCCATTCGGAATCCATTGATTCTGTGGTTTCCAGCTGGGATAATAGGTCGGCGCGTGCATTTTCGGATCTTTGGATCTGAATAACTTCAAACTCAGAGAAATGGAAAAGTAAGTCCCGCACCTCTTGAAGATACTGAATCATGTTCGGCTTCCGGGCCTCGAACTCGCCCTGCACGTGACCGGCCCACCAACTAAGAGTCGGTAAAGGCATTCAGCTTCTTCACTTTAAGGTCACGAGCAATTCGGAGTCCAGTGAGCAGAGCTTCATACTCAGCTTCATTATTGGAGGCTGAGAAGGAGAAGCGGATGCCGTATTCGAAGGTCGCCCCCTCTGGGCTGGTGAGGATTAAGCCAGCACCGGAGCCATTGGCATTAGATGATCCGTCAACGTGAAGCAGCCACAGGGCATCAGATCTCGGATGCTCAGAGGAGTCTGGAGTGGAGCCATCCTCGGGGATAGTGCATTCGAGGAGGAAATCAGCTAGAACTTGGGCTTTGATGGCCGGGTGAGGTTGGTATCAGATGTCATGCTCGCTTAGCTCGACAGCCCATTTGGTCAATCTCCATGATGTCTTCGGACGATGGACCACAACTTTGATAGGTTGGTCGGTCAGGACCATCACAGAATGCGCTTGGAAATACAGTCGTAGCTTTCGGACCGACGTTATCAGGGCCAAAACCAAGTTCTTGATCCGAGTGTACCTTGTCTCGGCGTCTCGGAGTAGTTTGCTGACATAATAGATTGGCTTTTGGGTCTTGTTCTCTTTTTAGACCAATACTGAGCCAATGGCGCCTTCCGAAACTGCTAAGTACAAGAACAATATTTCCCCCGGATTCAGACTGCTGAGGAGGGGTGGAGAGCCGAGAAACCTTTTGAGGTCCTTGAACAATTTTGATATTCGGGAGACCATTGAAAATTCTTAGTTGATCGAAGAGCTTTAAAAAAGGGAGGCATCTCTCGGATGACTGAGCCACGAAGCGGTTGAGGGCCGCGATCCTCCCAGTCAGGCGCTGGACATCCTTGACGGATGCTAGAGGCGCCATTTGCTGAAGGGCCTGGATCTTTTGTGGATTGGCCTCAATGCCTCGCTGGGAAACCATGAAACCTAGGAACTTCCCAGAATTGACGCCGAAGGCACACTTAGTCGGGTTGAGCTTCATTCGATATTTTCGAAGCATCGCAAAGCTCTCCGAGATATCCTCAATGTGCTGGGATGCTTCTTTTCTTTTGACCAGCATGTCGTCGACGTACACCTCCATGTTACGGCCGATCTGCTCCTTAAAACCTTGTTAACTAGCCTTTGGTAAGTAGCACCTGCATTTTTCAGACCGAAAGGCATGACACGGTAACAATAAGTACCTCGGTCAGTTATGAAGGCGATCTTCTCTTCATCCTCGGGTGCCTTCGGATTTGGTTGTAGCCCGAATAGGCGTCCATGAAGGTCAGCATCTGGTGACCCGAAGTAGCATCTACAAGCTGGTCGATCCGGAGGAGAGGGAAGCTGTCCTTCAGGCATGCTTTGTTGAGGTTGGTGAAGTCGATGCAGATTCGCCACTTGCCGTTCGACTTCTTCACCATAACAACATTTGACAGCTAGCTAGAATAGTTTACCTCCTGAATGAAATTCGCCTTGATAAGCTTGTCAACTTCTTCCTCAATAGCCTTCTGTCGCTCGGGGGTAAAGCTCCTTTTCTTCTGCTTAATGGACCAGGACATCTCGTCCACATTAAGATGATGGATGAGAATGTCTGGACTGATCCCTGGCATATCAGAGGCGGACCAGGCGAAGACATCAGCATTCTTTCGGAGAAAGTCGATCAGCTCCAACCGAGGTTTCCCCTTCAGTAGCGACCCGATCTTTATAGTTCGGTCGGGCCGAGCTTCGTTCAGCAGTACCTCCTCCAGCTCTTCGGCTAGCTCTCCTCGATGCTCGGCAAAATCTTCCCGAGCGTCCAACCCGTCAACCTCGGGCAGTTTGGACTGAAGGCTGATGATGAAGCATTGCCGAGCCATAGCTTGGCTTCCTCGAACTACCCTAATTCCCTGTTCGGTAGGAAACTTCATGACTAGATGCGGGATGGAGACAGCATCTCTAAGGGACATTAGGCCGGGTCTCCCAAAGATTGCATTGTAGGGCGACCGAAGCTTGGTCACCAGAAAATCTATGTGAACAGGTGCAACACAGGGCCAAGTTCCTGCTCAGACCGTCAAGGTCACAATTCCCTCTGGGGTAATAACATCGCCGGTGAACCCCATTAGGGTGGAGTCCATGGCTCGGAGACTCTCCATGAGTAGTTTCATTTTTGCAAACACATCAAGGTACAGAACATTGATAGAGCTCCCACTATCAATAAGAATCTGGCTTACATCATAATTATTTAGATTGAGAGATACAACCAGGGCATCATCATGTGGGAACTGTATCTTCTGGAGATCATCATTGGAGAAGGAGAGCTCATCATTCCGTGCTCTCTTTGGTGCCGAATCTTCTTCATCATCCTGCCGGCCCGACGGACTACCGACCGCCTCGATCACATTGATGTGGCCAGCAACCGAGAGATTTGGAGGAGGAGGCTGCTGAGGCTCGGGCTGGCGGTTACCCCCATTTCTTGGCTCGGGCGCTTCCCTGAATTGGTTCAGTCGGCCCCACTGGATGAGCCTCTCGATTTCATTCTTCAGCTGCCAGCATTCTTCGATGTCATGGCCATGGTCCTGGTGGTAGCGACAGTACTTGGTGGGGTCTCTTCGGATCGCATTCCCTCAGAGAGGAGGCAGTCGAGGGAGTTGGCGCTCTATCTTCATGAGGATCCGCGCCTTCGGGGCAGTGAGCGGGGTGAACCGGTTGAACCTCTTAGGCAGGCTCCGGGTGTGGTTCCTCGGTAGTGGCGGAGGAACCCTTTGGCGGCAAGGTGGGCTCAGCTGATGGACATATCGGTGTTTGTCCGAGCCCTTGGACTCCTTCCTTGCCAGCTCAGCACGGGTAGTCCTCCGCGATTCCTCGACTCTGGCGTACTTGTCTGCTAGGGCCATTATATCAAAGAGGTTCGGAGGGTAACTGACCTCCAACGCCAGGTAGAAGTTACTCTCCTTTAACACTCCGCCCATTAGGGCGGACATGGCCACCTCATGGTTAAGGTGATCCACTTCCAGCATGGCTGTGTTAAATCGACCGAGACAGTTCTTCAAGGATTCCCCCTCTCTCTGCTTAACCTTGGAGAGGGAATCAGATCTCCACCGATGACACCGGCTGCTGACGAACTGGCTGATGAAGAGGCGACTCAGCTCATCGAATGAGCCAACGGAACCTAGTTTTAGGGCATTAAACCAGGTTCGAACGGACCCTCTAAGGGTGGAGGGGAAGGCACGGCAGAGAATCGATCTGATGCCCCATGGAACATCATGATTGACCAGAAGCTACTGAGGTGGTCATCGGGATCGGAGGATCCATGATAAGGCTCGATGGCGGGCAGCTTGATATGGAAGGAAATCACTTCCCCCATGATCTCCTTGAAGAAGGGAATGCCCTGCTCTACCTTATGCTAAAGCAGATGGGCCTACTTGGCAGCATCCAACTCCTGGCGCATCTCCCGGATCTGTCGACGGATCTCCTCCTCAGGAATAGCAGGAGGAGCTGGGCAGGGAGAATGTGGAGACGGTGTCGAGTTGTGGCGAGAGAACACCGGAGAGAGGGATCGGGCCCGTCGAGATCTAGGAAGAACCTTGCCGCATACCCTTTGCGGGGTTGGTCCAGCTCCCTTAGAATGACGAGGGGGGTCCGTGACTCCATACGGACCGAAAGAAGAGATTGCTGAGGAAATGGAGGCCGTGGCCTCCTCAGGAAGGTGCGGAGCAGGAGCAGTTGGACAGGAAGCTTCATGGCATCCTTGAATCAGATGGGTCAGAGCTTGGACCTGCTGGACCAGTGTGGCAAACTGGTTCTGGGTCACTGGGGCCGCTGGTAGCGATGGAGTCTCAACTGGTGGCGGCGGCGCCGCCACACTGCTCACTGGATCAGGTCTTTGGGAGGCGACCTGATCCTGGGCTTCAGAGGTAGCCCTTCTTCGATTGGCTATTGGAGGGGTTCTCTTCAAGATCGAGATCCTTATCTCCTTTTTTTAAGTTTATGGGACTTGAGGACCCTTCCTCTAGCGCCAATTTGTTGTTGCTGGAATCCGTCCTCCGACTTGGGCACGGTCGAGCTTCAGTTTGGGCTCCCTTCTGGGCGGACCTGCAAAACAATCCTCACGCGAGAGGCGTTGAGGGTGGCCCTCTACGGAAGACCCTCTGACGCTCAAGTCAGTGGAGATCAACAACAAACAAATATTGGGAGAAGGCTCTCGCTGAAGAGTCCCTCCAGGGTGGCTTTTTGGGAGCTCCGAGCAAAGCATCAATGGCGGAAAGGGGTGAGCAGAGATAGAATGAGAGTAGTGCTTAGAATGCGCCAGGAATGCCCTTACCTTAGAGAATTTAGGACTGTGTTATTTATAGGCGATCACCTGATTCTTTGGGCGCATCATAGGAGGTCTGGAAGTTGTTGGGATTCGAGGCTGATTCGAATCAGGCTGTTGTAAGGCCGGTAGGATCCGTATCTGGTTAGTTAGAGGATCGACGGCCAAAAGGGCTATCCGGCGCTTTGAGATTCAGCGATCATATAGGCTCTAGGCCGTTTCTGGTAGTATAGGCATGATTGCCTATGTGGATCCTTGTTCAGTCATCGTGGTTTCGCAGAGGTAGGTGCCTGAGTGCCTCGGTTGGGCCAAGGCACAGAGAACGGCCTGATCCGCCAAAGTATGGAAAGGCTCGGTTTGCCAAGGCATGACAAAGGACTAAGCTGGGCGTAAGGACGGTTTGATTCCGCAGAGGTGTTGATATTGCTCGGGTAGGCCGAGTTATGGATCGCTCGGGCTTGGGCCGAGAGATATGGATCGCTCAAACTAGGACCGAGAGATAGGGATAGCTCGGCTAGCGAGGCATAGAGATCGCTCGGGCTGAGGCCGAGAGATAGGGATAGCTCAGCTAGAGCCGAGAGATAGGGATCGCTCGGACTAGGACCGAGACATATGGATCGCTCGGCTAGAGCTGAGAGATAGGGATCGCTCAGACTAGGACCGAGACATATGAATCGCTCGGCCTAGGACCGAGACATAGAGACGTAATCTGTACCCGGAGAATCCTTGGTTCGCCGAAGGGCTAAGGCACCTCAATCCACCGAGGTATAATGGTTGGCTCATTTCTTGCGGGTACCGCACGGCGAGTGGGAGTCAGGGCTGATCCTAACTCCTTGCACGGTTATCAATGCAATGGCGATTTTAGCCCTCAACACACCCATGAGCCATAGTTGTTGAATTGGCAAATAGCTCTTATAAGAAACTGGTTTCATGAAGGAAAAGCTTGCACCTATTCCTTTGTTCCCTTTGCTACCCATGCTGTTGCCGGATATAAGCAAGCATCAGGCTTTTTTAAGGCAAAAGTTGGTCTCATGAGGGCCAGTTCCATAGTTCTGGTCCTTCTAGCAACGACTCCCTGTTAATCATGCTTCCAGTACTAGTTCCTAAGGAAATAAAATCTTTGACCTGATCGATTACACGCAAAAAGGCTTCCAGATAAGAAATCAGCTGAAAAAAATGCAGCTATCCCTCCCCACAATTTATAACTAGATTAATAACTACCCCTAAGAACATGGTCTTAACTACCACACATGGATCCAAGTTTACCCCATGATCACAAACATGGAATAGAAAATAACCAACACCTAAAATAGGAATAACAACTTTGAAATATTCAAACACATTTATGACTCCATATCAGTTCAAACACTTTATGACTCCATATCAGCAGTCCTAAACATTTCTTCTAACACTACCCATCACCCAAACCACCATCCCCTGAATGAAGGAATCAAAGCATCAACATCTCTGAAGAGCAGCAACAGATCACTCAAGGGTCTCTTCTTCAATGGCAGAGACAAGGAGAACCAGAGAGCTGGTCAAGAGAAATAAACAAATCCAGAAACCAACTCAACAGGAAGCAGAAGGCGGAGACAACTCCAGTGTCATGCAGAAGGCGGAGACCACTTCGCCTGAGCCTTGCACGAGAAGAGCTTCAGTCAGTGGTTGTAACGCTGCTGAGAGATCCAAGAAGAAACCTCCAAGTAAGATAAATGGCGTTGTTTCCAAATACTATTCTCATTCATCTGCTTCTTTGCTGCATCCTCCTCCTCTCCTTCTCTTGGTGGGTTATCCAGGGGAGTGCATCTTAGAAGGTTTCTGGATGCTACGAGTGGCATATGGTGGTAGATCCAATCATTGGGATGTAAAGAGATTCTTCTCTGAGGACTACCATCTGTACCTGTCCTGACTGTAGAGAGATCTTTCTGAAACCTGATATTCTGGAGCATCAACAGGCAGTTAGACATGCAGGTAAAATCTTCTTCCTTCATCCTCTTTTCCTTTCTTTTACTTCATCTTCCCCCTTTTTCTTAATAATTTTAACTGACTTCGATTAATATTTTAAGTATTATAGTTAGTTTTATAACTGTTTAACAATGTTTTTTTTTCTTTTTTTGAGGGAAGAGTTGTGGCAACTAATGTTTGTCTATATGATTATAGATTTTATGTTTCCTTCTTTTCCAATGTCCTTTGTTATATCACTTAATGTTGATAATCTAACTTTTGATTTTTGATTTCATCAGTTTGCAGCCTTAGAAATTTTTTGAGGTTTCCTGTGATCTTTCTGGGAGAGTAATATTTCCTGGCTGTTTATGAAAACAATAAAGCCAAGAGGCAAAGCCAGCACTAGAGTTGTTTAAAATAATAACAGAAAGGGAAGGTAAAACAGAAATAATATGAAATATTAAATTATTATCAGAAAATTCTAACGACCTACATTTTCCTAGCCTACTTCAAATTGATAGTTTGTCACTGCAACTTACTGCTGTATTCCCATCCTTCTCATGTGGATTCATTCAATCCAAACCTACTAATGAGTAGTGATAATTTCCCCTCATCCCTTACATTCTTACTCTTCAGTTTGTCGAACGATGAGTGCATCAAATTTCTAAT
The DNA here is from genome assembly GCA_900491605.1 of Calamus simplicifolius. Taxonomy (NCBI): domain Eukaryota; kingdom Viridiplantae; phylum Streptophyta; class Magnoliopsida; order Arecales; family Arecaceae; genus Calamus; species Calamus simplicifolius. The sequence continues at coordinate 835,750 of UESW01004022.1, forward strand.
TTTTTGGATCATTTTTGAGAATGGCCTCATCTAATCACAAATCTTGCCGTGTTTGGCGCTCTCAAATGTCTTTTACATTGTATGAACTTGAAAAAAATTGATCGTACAATTTTAAAGATTAGGTCCTCTGTTTTTCATATTGTCATGCCTCAGACCCATAGATGGATTTAGGGATGGCAACCCGCCGCATGTCAAACATGCAAGACATTCAAATATATCACAGCATAAGGATATAATAATTGTAATACCAATCAAAGAACTTCAGTGGAAGGACGATTAGATATGCTCTTAACCACCTATCCTTCATATCAATTGAGCAGGATTTGCATACTGTGTCAACCTTCATAATATTCCATTTAGAAATGCAATATGCAACTCTTGCTCTAGCATAATCATGCAATAAATGTGCTTAGATTTAGCATGTGTTTAAATATGTATTTGGAGATTTGAAAGCTTGACAAGTGTTTCATATGTGAAAACTTGATTTGCTATAATATGAAATGGATATAATATTCTATTATAGGCTTTACTTACTAAGTAAGTGTGATCTCATTTAAATCTCACAATATTTTCAGAGCCGCAGAACTGAAATAGACAAGGAAAGGAGATAGAATGGGACTCCTATCAAAGCCCAAATTTTGATGTAACTTCGGATATTGATCTTGTGTGTTTTAGCTTAGGGTTTTAAATCCTATTTGATTGGGTTTGTATTAAAGATATCTTGACTTTGAATGGTATTGCAATTATTATATCCTTATGTTGTGATATATTTAAATGCTTTGCATGTTTGACATGCTCTAGTTATGGGCTGGGGCGTCATATATTAAACTAATAGTGCCTGAATTCAATCGTGACCATGTTGGGACGCATGTTTTAGATATCTTCTTCCAATGGTATTGATTGAGGAATTATAATTTATAGTGCAACAGCTTGAGCCAATTGTTTACTGGCATTTTAATAGAAGATAGATATTGTAATCCCATTTAAATTACTAATGGCTACTTACTTCTTATAGCTCAAGTTTCTGATATACTTTTTCTAACTTACTTCGGCAAAGAAAAGATTGACTGACTTAATTCTATAGTTATTTTCTTTGATTTCCCTGCTTGGTTTCAGAACTGGGGTCCTAAAGACACTAGTAGAAACATAGTAGAGATCATATTTTAATCAAGCTGGCTCAAGAAGTAAGTACCAGCATTGAAGATTGATAAGATCCTCAAGGTCCACAACACTCAAAAGACAATCACAAGGTTTGAAGATTACGGAGATTCCATAAAAAGCAAAGCCAGCAAGCTTGGAAAGAAGTACCCAAGGTGTCTTGCGGATGGGAATGATAGCTTCTAAGGTTCCACTGCGCCACCTTGATGTGTTCCCTTGGCCTGAACGGGTCAACTAACCTGTGCGACTCCATTCCACACTGCAATGCGTGCAGCATTATGAGGGACGGATTCAAGACTGATGTGTGCTTGGATGGATCCAAACAATGGCTACTAGTGGGAGAGCACATGACATTGCTGAGATTTCATCAGATGATGAGAAGGCAAGGTTGGTTTGCAGGGTGATTGATGGGAGATCGAAGAGAAACCAAGATGCTTTGGAGGAATATATATGATTCAATGGCCGGTTCCACAGAAATTTACACAAATTCGAATGAGCTCTTTGTGTTTAATCCAAAAGCTATTCTTCCTTGTCTTGTTGTGATTTACTGAGGTTTCTAACATGATCCGTTCAAATTTCCTCGTGGTATTACAACTTCACAGTTTTGCATTGTTTCCAAAGTCCTTGTGCTCTTGTTAATCAAATGCAACCCTTTTGAGCTACATTCAGTTTTCGGAGCTCAGGAATGTGGCCTGTTTTCCTTTCTCCTCTAATCTTAAAGCAGGCTCCTTTTTCAAAAGAATTTGTTCCATTTCTGTTTCATGAACACTAAGGTGGTATTGTAATGGGTTTGTTTGAATGATTAATGTTGCCGTGGAAATCCGTTCTTCGACTCGGATGCACTTCTGGCTCCTGATCCGGACGTCGATTTCGTTGCCTCGGGGTGGAACCTGCAAGACAGTCCACACGCAGAGGGTATTGGGGGTTGCCCTCTACGGAGGACCCTCCGATGCCCAAGTCAGTGGAGATTCACAGCAAGTAGATGAGGAGAAGACTCTCACAGAGAATGTTCCTCAGGGCCCTTGAGAGAGCTCTGATGGAGTATGAGATTTAGTAAATGAATGCGTAAGGGGTTGCCTTAGAGTTTGCACGCGTACCTGAGAGGTAGGAGTGCTGTGGTATTTATAGGCGATCACCTGATTCCTTGGACGTGCCCTGGATGGGGTCTGAAAACTGTTAGGATTCGAATCAAGTTTGTTATGAGGCCAGTAAGGCCCGTATCTTGTCAGTTAGAGGATCGACGGCTGGGAGAGCTGGTTGATGCCTTGAGGCTTAATGATCACATAGACCTAGGCCACTCTCGTGGGTTCTAGGCCACTTATAGGCATGATTTGCCACCTGGAATCTTATTCAGTTATAGTGGATTCGAACTCTCATGCGTCGGATTCCGCAGAGTATTTTGAATGTCGTGGTTGGCCTGAATGAGGAATAACCTGGTTTTTCGAGGTATAGAATGGATCGGCTCGGATGGCCGAGGTATGGTCGGCTCGGATGGTCGAGTCATGAAGATAGCTCGGGTTACCGAGGAATGGCTCGGCTCGGATGGCCGAAGTATGAGGATAGCTCGGGTTACGAGGAATGGCTCAAAAGTATGAGGATGGTTCGGGTTGTGGGGCGACCCTACTTTGTTGGTGGTGATTTAGCTTCGTCGCTTGGATGTTATGCCAGCTGGCTAGCAGGGTGTTTGGATTAGGCGTGACCCAATAGTCGATGTGAGTGGTCAATAATGCAATGATGATTTTACCCCTCATCACATGCCCCCCACTTCCTAGTCCAAAGTGTAAGTTCGGATATAGGGAGTAGAATTTTGGAGCAATCTTATTTGGGGGATTCAAAAAGGTGGGCAATGATAATCTCATAAACGACGGGCCGCTGTTTCGTCATCATTTTTCGCCGCAGCTCGAGGAGGAAACGCCTCGTTCCCAACAAGTCGCGATAGCGAAAGTTTTGCGTGGCGGGATTCCTTTATTTCTGGCGCTCATATCGGGGTTTTTGGCATCTAGGGCTTTCTTTCTGAAGCACTTATTTAAAGAGGGCTAGGGCGGCGCTCCTTCTGCAACGCCCTTTGTCCCTGCCATAGAGATTTTTCCTTCTTTCCTGAGCCTCTGTTCGTTTGTTTGTGTTTTGTTCCTTATTTCATCAATATGAAGGGCCCAAATGACATTGCCCCAGAGATCACCCTGGAGGATTTGGATAGAATCCGCCGACTTTATAGAGTTCCTGGGGACGTAGTCTTAAGGGTGCCGAGGGCTGAGCATAGAGTTCTGACTGAGTTAAGTCATGGAGTTTTCTTCTATGAGGAGAGCCTTAGGGCAGGTCTCTGCTTTCCTCTTCACCGCTGGTACAGGAGGTGATGAGGTTCTACAATATATGTCCAACAATGGTGGCGCCGAATAGCTGGCGCAATCTCATCAGGTTCATCTCGCTGTGCAGCCGCGTTGGGGTGACTGCGACCCTCCCCATGTTCCAAGTCTGCCATAACCTGGTTTCTGGGAGGGGCTCCGAGTGGCCGTATATTGGTCCACGGTAGTCGTTCAAGATGATTACCGATAACCCATCTTCGATAAAGGAGTGAAAGCCCCGATTTTTTATTACCGAAGGGAATATCGGCTTCAGATTTTTTGAGGGGATGGGCGAGTTATGTGAAGGATCCAGAGGCGCCTTGGAGTTGAACGAGTGGGAGAAAAGAGATCTGATGACCCTTTGCAACGGTCCGGAGGTATCGGCTAGCACTCTATTGGCGGAGGATGCCCTCTTCGCCGCGGGCTTAGCTCTATCGACCCTCAAGGTAAGTGTACCTTTCCTCCTTGGCTACGATGGCCGGTGTGTTTGGGTATTTCTGTTCGATTGAACCATTCAGTGTGTTTTCAGCTGAGAGGTCAGCGTTTGTGGGCCAGATGAAGAAGGAGCTGGGAAAGCGCCATAGGGGTTCCAGCTCTGGGAAAAAGCATAGATCCGAGAGGAGGTCTCGCCCCTCCGGGACTCGCTCGAAGGGACCGAGGAAGGACGGTTCCAGTCATCGCTCTCATGTCCCAATAAGGGAGGAAGCGGGAGCACAGACCGTGGTTGATGAGCCCTCCCTACCGGAGGTGAGCAAAGTAGCAGAGGAAATCACTAGGGGGAGCTCGAAGGGAGCTTGAGGTTTTCTCTCTCCAAGTAGTATTCGTGTCGGACGATGCTGAGGAGATGTCGCCAGTCGGTCCGCGACCCTTCTGCGAAGGCTTTTCAGTCACCAGCGGTGAGGAGTCTACCGCGTATGGAAGAGACCCTGCTCAGGCGAAGGGGTCAGGAGAGGCAGCGGTGGCTGCCGAAGCTCAAGCGAAGCAGCCTGTTGAAAGGCTGGTGGAGGTCGTGGTACCTCCCCTGAGGACCCCTCTTTCGCAGTCCCCGGGGACGTCGTGGAAGAGGTTGAAGTCCAAATGGAGTCTGTCGGAGGTGAAGCATCAGTAGAAGAGGAAGAAGAAGAAGAGTCGTTGAATGAAGGAGATGCTCGGGCCGAGGTTCCTTCGTCGAGGCCGAAGCATTCGAGGCCTTGCAGGTTAGAGTTTTGACAGAGGAAGCCGATCGGATGGTTCCTCAGGCCAGCTCTTTGGCTATGAGCTCTTTTGTCCATAGCCCAGAGGTGGATGACATGCTTACCGCCTTAATGAGGTCTATTTTGCGCGCGGGGGGAGTTCCTCGACGGACGAGCTTGCCACCGAGGATATCATTGAGCGGCTTTCGGTCGGCTTGGGGCACCAAAGGATGTTTTCCTTCTCCCCAAAATCAATAACCCTACTCTCATGACGATGGCTTCAAACCACATCTCCCGGGTAAGTTACTGTACCGAGATTGTATTTCCTGATTGGTCGGTTGGGCCGTGGTTTCTCACTTGTGTTTTTCTTACAGAATACCTTGGTCACAAGGGCGCTGAATTGGCGCTTGAATTTGGCCACTGGGGCTTGTGCTCAGGCCAGGAAGGAAGCGGCCGACCTTCGGGCGAGGGTGGATTCAACCAGCCGGCTTTCCAGGGCCTTGGCATCCGCTAAGAGAGAGACGAGCGAGTCTCACCGGCTTGCAGCCGAAAGGGCCTCTCGGTAGAGGTGGGCACTGGGCCGTTCCACCCATGGCACGGCATGGCCCAGGCCCACATGGGCCGTGCCAGGCATGGCCCCGTACTGCTACAGTACCGGGTCGTGCCGGCACGGCCCAGTGAACCATGCCATGCCGGCGCAAAAAATTTTTTCTGTTGGCCCAGCACGGCACAGCCCATGACGGGCCTGGGTCGGCCTGCCGTGCCGTGCCAGCACGGCCCACCTGGGGCCTGGCCCATGCACGGCTCAAATAAAAAAAATTGTAAAAAAATATTTTTTTATAAATTAAAAAATTATTAGGAATAAAAAAATTTATTAATATAAAGCCACCTTACAGGTGGGGGGTTTGGCATAGACCCCTACCAGTTTATTAATTTAAAATCAAAATGTACAGAAGGGAGGGGGGCTAGGCCTGACCTCCAGAACATAATACAATAAGCAAGGAGAAAAAATAGAAAAAAAAAAATAAAGATGATTTACTTTAAGTTTTTAATAATTTAAAAAATAAAATATATAATTATAAAAGTAGAAATGACTCACTCATCAGTCATCAGTAGTATTTGTGTCATCGTCATCTTCGCTGGTTAAGTCATATCCACCTTTATCTTGAAGCCTCGCCTCAGCATCCAACTAGTCTTTGAAGCAGATAAGCATCTCAACTGTCTCGCCAGTCATCTACTTCTCTTTTCGTCTAAAATACGTCGACCTGCACTGAAAGCGGATTCGATGCTACTGTGGACATCGGCACAGCTAAAACATCTCGTGCAATGGCAGACATAACATGATATTAATTTTTAACACTCTTCCACCAAGCTAATACATCTAGACTTTCTATTTGATATTCATCATATGCAGAATGAAGATCGTTTCATAAATAAAACTCCAATTCATTACTTAAAGATGAAGAAGATGATGAAGCATGTGCGTGTCTTCTAATGAATGAAAAATAGATGACGAACGAGATCTAGAAGAAGAAGCAGAGCTTTGAAAGTATTCTAGATCCATAAATTTTATCATTATATAAATAATAAATATCATTAAGAAGTCGTGTTACCTCATCTTTAGCAGGTTCAGGATTTTGATTCATGTTTTCACAATATTAATCAATTAAAAAAATTACACCATTTAATTTAACTTTAGGATAAAAAAGCAGCTAAGTTATGCAATGGACACATCCTATTTCAATATTCATTCCATTAGTTTTCCATATTATGTATAATAGGCATTAAAACTTCATGATATATATATTCTTTAATTTTTTTACTAATTACATATGCTTTTTGTAAAAATGAACAAGAAGTTGGATAATAAATACCTGAAAGAATATTTGTAGCATCATAAAAAGTAACAAAAAAATCTTCTAAAATTTTACCTTGATTCCAATCAGCTTCAGTCAATGTAAATCCTAATCCACGCTCATTAATATAAGCACTTAAAAGTTCTTATATGGATATGCATCATGTATCATGGCATATGTACTATTCCAATGAGTTATTACATCAAGTTTAAATTTTTTAAAACATTTACCATGATCTACACATAATTGTTTAAATTCTTGAAGTCTTGACCTTGAAGCATGAATAAAATAAACTGCATTTCTAATTTTTAAAATAACCTCTTGAATTATTCATGCCAGATTGAGCAGAAAGATTTAATATATGACATGCACATCTAATATGAAATAATTGTCCATCTAAAATGGGATGCAAAGAGTCGTTTAATAATGCAACAGCAGAATTATTATTAGATGCATTATCAAAATAATTGATATTATTTTATTATTAATATTATATGAGCATGCAGTTTGATAAATAATATTTAAAATTTATTGTCTTGAATGCAAAAAATCAAAAGCACGAAAAGCAATAATTCATTTATTTAATTCAATCATTATCAATATAATGAGCAGTAATAGAAATAAAAAATTACTACCTACAGATGCCGACCAAATATCAGAAGTTAAAAATTCTAGCATTTAAATTTGAGAGGCTTTTCCATTAAACTTTGTTTCATTGCTAAAAAGTTTATCATAGCCACTCTTCTAAAGGTACGCCTACTAGTTCTTTTATAAGCATTGTAGGCCTAATTGAACATATCTTTCAAAATTATAAGATTCATATAAACTAAAAGGTAATTCATCTTGAACTATCCATCTTACCAGTAATTTTCTTTGATTTTCGTGGTTATATGCAAAATTGCCTCCAAGTAATCCCTCTTGTATATTAAAGAGTCCTTGCTGACTGGAATCATGCATCCTATGACTCTCTTGATGTCTTCTTAGATGCCCTGTTCCCCCAGTACTAGAACAACTATAAAGTTTTGCACATTTTTTATATTTTACTTTATAGACTCCATCAACCATAATTCTATCGAAATCAATCCAAAATTACTAGTCCTCTTACGAGAAGAGGTTTGACACTCACTGACACTAGCTCTAGATGGAACTTGGAGTTGGGATTGGGGTTGGGATCCTTGGGGATTAGTTTCCTCACCCTCAGAAAAAGTGTGCATGTTAAAATTACTTTCGTTAAAAGTTGTCATATCTAAAATTTTTAATTAATAAATACAAAAAAATAAAAACTAACCCAAAAAGGAATTGAGAAAAGATCAGAGGTGGAGGCGTGGAGCCGAGATTTGTGAGCTTCCTCTTGCGCTCTCGCCTCTCAACAAGAATTGACCTTGTAGCACTTGACTACTTGCTTGAGCACTTGCACTTGTAAGAACACTTGCAAACTAAAAATTAAATTGCTAATCTACTAGAGCACTTGCTGGAAGAGAGAAATAGTAGTAATAGAGGAGTTGATTTGGTGTGATAAGAATGAGGGAGAGTTCATCTATTTATAGAAATTTTAAATTTTTTTCCCAAACTACCCTTTGATATAGCCGTTATATGACTGTTGGGAGGGGTAAATTGGTCTAAACCCCTCCCAACAATCTTTAACGGCTACATAGCCGTTAAAAATGAATATAGCCACTTTTACGGCTATATAGCCATTAAAAATGGCTTGCTGGTGCTGGGCACCAGGCTCCAGCAGGTGCCTAGGCACGGCCTAGGCACCAGTGCCTGGGCGGCACCTTGGTGCCTGGGCACCTTGGTGCCTAGGCACCACGTGGTGCCTATGCTGGTGCCTGGGCACCTGGTGCCCAGGCCGCCGTGACATGGCATGGCCCACCAGGGCCATGCCAAATTTAAAATTTTTTTTAATGTGCCGTGCCTGGCATGGCCCATTTGTTAATGGGCCATGCCAGGCATGGCACGGCAATTCTTAAGGCACGGTGGGCCTGGGCCGTGCCCACCACTACCTCTCGGCTCGAAACCCAAGTCAGAGAGCTCCAGGGTTTCCACGAAAATCGGATAAGGCTTGTCTGGAATTATCCCAGATTAAGGCGAAGCACGACAACGATGTTAAGACCATGCAACAATATTTCGATAAAAGGTGGAACTAGCTGAGGGCCAGTCATTCCGAAGATAAAGGTAATTGGAGCAGGAGGCTCGAGGAGGAGGAGCGTAAGTGCCGGCGGCAGTGGGATCAGCTTGCTAATCTGAATAAGGAATTCACCGATATGAAGAATCGGCTGAAGTGGCAACATAAGCAGATTGCCAGGCTCACCAATGATCTTGATCAATCTCGGCGGGAAGTCGAGGACAAGCAGCCCGAATTAATGACCTCAAGGAGGGTCTTCAACAAAATAAGTCGACCAAGCTGAAGGCCTTGGAAAAGGTTCAGGAGCTAAGCAATGAAATGGCTCAGCGGGAGGAAGAGGTATAGTGTCTTCCCATTTGTTTACTTTCAGTACTTTTCTTTTGCTCATGGGCTCATATGGCCTGATGTTTTGCAGATGGAAAAAATTGGGCTCGAGGCGCAGGAGCAATCTAAAGCTCTAAGGGCGGAATTGTCCGCGAGTCGCCACACGAATCTTGAACTCGGGAACCAGTTAGCCGAAGCTAACAAGCGGGTTACCTCGGCTATGGAGGAGTACAAAGGCTCTGTGCAATTTTTCAAGGAGCATAGAGAGGCTTGTGCCGATGCATTTAGGTTGGCGAGGAAGAAACTTGAGCGAAGATCTCTCGGGCGCATCCCGAGTGGGATTTATCCTTTTTGGATACCAAACGTTTTGATGCCTATACCCCGGGGCCGAAGAAGCTGAGTATGAGGATATTTCAGACGTCGATCTTGACGCTATCCTGGGCCCTAATGAGGCCGCGGCTCTCGAAGAACGCCCTCAGCTCGCCACTAAGGAACCAACAACATTTGAAGTGGGTGAAGCAAGTCAAGTCCTCCCGGATGTTACCGAGGAGGCTCCTGGGACCGATCCGAACCCTGATTCTTAAGGGTTGCTTGTGTATTTTTGCTTCTCAAATTTGTAATCTGGCTGAAACTTTTAATGAATGGGTCTTTCGTCTCCACTTGTTTGTCTTTTTCGGACGATCTTTTTGTCACAATTTTTTCCAGATGGCGAACAAATCAATTCATATTCCTAGGTCGGTTTACCCTTTCCGGATTGAATGTCCTGTTTATTCGAAGTTGAACCGATTTGCTTTGCTAACGTAACCTAGCTCGGTTCAAACTTAAGGAAATGTCTTGGTCGAGGCCGAGGCCAAGAAGATGGTTCGGCGCGCTAAAGCATAGAATAGTTCGGCTAGAACCTTGGGAAACGTCCCAATCGAGGCCGAGGCTAGGCAGATAGTTTGATCTATCGAAATAAGAAATTAGCTCATTTGGCCGAGGCATAAGATGGTTCGGCGCGGTATGACCAAAAACTGTGTGAGTACCTCGACTGGGGCCGAGATTTGGGGATAGTCCGATCTATGAGAAATCATCTCATTTTCTGCCAGGGCGATGAGACGGATTTGTAATTCGCCGAAGGATGCTTTGTTTTTTGCGTAAGGCATTTATCCCGTTGGCCTTTTCCAACATGGGTCTTTTTAACGTACATGATAAGCATTCGATTGCCATTAGATGGCATCATTTTTACAAGGCGATTTCCCAGGCCTGCCCGTATCTCAAGGACGGCGGACAATTTCCTGCATTTAAGGCTCTTGATTCGAGATCAGAGGGAAATCTTTTATCGTGCATCATGGCCTGGGAAATGCGTTCGGCGCTTTGGAAAGCGCCCTTTTATCCTGAACCGCCATGTGGTAGCGTGGCTAGGGCATTTTGAATCTCAGGGCTTTCTGCTTTAATGGCTGCTGCTGGTCTGTCTGCCTATAAAGCGGGTGGAGCTGACCGTGCTGGGCTATCTCCCAAGGCCCTCCCTTTCTATGACTTGCAAGGGTTTTCATGGTTGTTTCATTGAGGTTGAGAGTGGAAAGACTGAGTTTTTCTTTTACAAGTTGGTTTGCCCCAGATAGCTGGGGCGATGAAGAAGCTGCTGAGAGCAAGCGATCCTCAAAGGAGAATTTTGGAGATCATATGGAGAGCGTATGAGTGGTGCATAGAGATCTTATGGAGAGCGCACAAGTGGTGCACAGAGATCATATGGGGAGCGCACGTGTGCGCTTCCTGTGTGTCCTTTGCCACTTGCCATGGGGATCGCAGGAAATGCAGAACATGCACAACCCCCGTGGCTAATATGAATTTTGCCTCCTCCCTCAGCTTGAATTCCTCAGTTCATCCGACTGAGGAATCTTTTTCCATGTGAAAAAGGGAGGAGGGATGTGTGGGTCTGCTGGTTCTCTGCCTTTTACGGTTGGGCAGTGGCTAGCAGACCAGCATCCCACTCGGGGGAGATGCTTCATTGGCATAAGCATCTACGGGTCCTTGACCTGGTTATGATCCTTCCATGCGTTCATCCGAGGGATCCGTGGATGGCTTACTTTGCTCTTTGTGATGAACCAGTGGCTCAACAGAGCTTATCTGGTTTCTCTAATTTCTGAGGTCGGATGTAAAGACATCGTTATCGACCGAAGCTGCTCAGCGAGCTTTTTATTTGTTTTTATTTCCTATGCTATGACGCACTTGTAATGCCTCTCAAGAGGTTGTAATTTTTTCATTAATAAAGAAAGTTTCTACTCTTTCTTCTTTTGACATCTGTTTCTTTTTCTAATGTGATTGTGTCGAGAGTGGCTACTCTCATTTTATGCTTTTCAGTCCATAGCATAATCTATAAGTTCAGCAGCATTTTGCTACTTTGTTTTTGCTAATGTCATTTAGTCCCCTGTGAGGGAAGTGTTTATCTCTGTGTAGGTCAGAGAAAGTCCTGGGCGGCCCTGTGGAGTTATGCAACAAGCATGATCCTATTTAAGGAATGAAGTACGTATTTCTTTGAAAAGAAATAACTTGCATAATCTTGCTGGTAAGCGGAGAAATGTTACTAACCTCTGCGAAGCATAATAGGACGTCTTAGTCACGTCAGAGTTTGAGAAATTACTCGTTTAGGTCGAGGCTTCCAGAAATATATCACTCGGCTTGGCCGAGGCTTCAGAACATATTTTACTTGGCTGCCAAGGTACGAAGACCGTCACTCGCTTAACGAGGCTTCAAAAATATATTTTACTTGGTGCTACCAAGGTACGGAGACCATCACTCAGCTTGGCCGAGGCTTCAAGAATATATCACTGGGTTTGGCCGAGGCTTCAATAATATATCACTCGGTTTGGCCGAGGCTTCAGATAATATATCACTCGGTTTGGCCGAGGCTTCAAATTATATTTTACTTGGCGGTACGGAGATCGCTCGGCCCGGCCAGGATTTATAAAGATTATATTTTACTTGGCGCTGCCAAGGTACAAGATTGCTTGGCCCGGCCGAGATTTATAAAGATTATATTTTACTTGGCGCTGCCAAGGTACGGAGATCGCTCGGCCCGACCGAGGATTTATAAAGATTATATTTTACTTGGTGCTCCAAGGTACGGAGATCGCTGGCCCGACCGAGGATTTATAAAGATTATATTTTACTTGGCGCTGCAAGGTACGGAGTCCTCCCAGCCCAGCTAGGATATATTTTACTTGGCACGGCCAAGGTCCAGAGATCACTCGGTCCACCGAGGATTTATAAAGATTATATTTTACTTGGCGCTGCCAAGGTACGGAATCCTCCCAGCCCAGCTGGGATATATTTTACTTGGCGCAGCCAAGGTCCGAGATCGCTCGGCCCAGCCGAGGATTTATAAAGATTATATTTTACTTGGCTGCCAAGGTACGGAGTCCTCCCAGCCCAGCTGGGATATATTTTACTTGGCGCAGCCAAGGTCCGGAGATCGCTTGGTCCGGCCGAGGATTTATAAACCTGTCTCTCATCGTAGCATCAAAGAAAGCAATAAAAATAAAATTTTTTGAATCTTTGAAGATTTAACTCAATTGACAAAGTAAGTTCAGGGAGGGCGTACTCTCACTGATAATAGATGCGGAGATTATCCGAGTTCCAGGTCCAGAGAATAGATTTTTCATCTAGATCTTGGAGCTTATAGGTGCCGGGTCTGATTACCTCCGTAATTTGATAAGGACCTCCCAATTAGGGGACAGCTTTCCTAGCTCCAGTGGCTTTGAGACAGATGCCTTCCAAAGTACCAGATCACCTGGGAAGAAAAATTTTCCTTTGACTCTGGTTGAATGGTAGCGGGCAACTCTTTGTTGGTAGGCCGCTATCCGGATTCGGGCTTTCTCCTGACTTCTTCTATCAAGTCAAGATTGGTTCGGAGTTGTTCATCATTGGATTCTTTGAGTAGCCTTCGGTGCGAGGGGAGGGGAGCCCGACCTTCACGGGGATAACAACTTATGTGTTGAAAGCCATTTTAAATGGAGTCTGGCTCATGGGAGCCCTTTCAGTGGTTCGGTACGCCCATAGCACATGATGGAGCTCCTCCGCCCATCTGCCTCGCGCTTGGTTGAGCCAAACTTTAATTCCCTACAATAGAGTTCGATTGTTACCTCGGCCTCTCCATTAGCTTGAGGATGTCCGATCGATGTCAGGCGATGAAGAATGCCATGATCCTCGCAGAACTCCCGAAACTTCAATTATCGAATTGCTTTCCGTTGTCATGATGATGGTGTGGGAAAGACCGAAGCGGCAGATGATGGACCTCCACACGAAGTCTTTAGCCCGAGCTTCGGTTATCTGGGCGACTGCTTCAGCTTCAACCCACTTAGTGAAATAATCAATTGCCACAAACAAGAACTTTCTTTGCCCCGCTGCGAGGGGGAAGGGCCAAGTATATTCATTCCCTACTTGGCAAAGGGCCAGGGGGACGAGATGGAAGTCAGGTGAGCAGAGGGAGCCTCTGAATATTTGAGTATCGTTGGCATGTATCATAGGCTCATACAAGGTCATCAGCATCTTTATGCATCGTCAGCCAATAATATCCTTGACGTAGCACTTTGTGGCATAGGGTGCGGCTGCCGAGGTGATTGCCACAGATGCCTTCATGAACCTCCCGAAGAGCGCAATCGGCTTCTGATGGATGAAGGCATTTGAGCAATGGCATGGAGAAGGATCGCTTATATAGCCAATCATCAATCAGAACATAATGAGATGATCGCAATTTCAACTTCCTTGCTCCTTTCTATCAGTGGGCAGTAACCCTTCTTTGAGGTACTGGTGCAGGGGGTCCATCCAGGATGGTTCGATGTCAACCTGCATCATGTGATCAACATCGACGATGCTGGGCTTCTCTAGGACTTCTAGGTGGAATTTTCACTCGAGATCCATCGATTCCGTAGTTGCCAGGCGGGATAGTAGGTCGACGCATGCATTTTCAGCCCTTGGGATCTAGACAATTTTAAATTCATCGAAATAGGAAGATAGATCGCGCACCTTTTAGAGATACCGAATCATGCTTGGCTCTCGAGCCTCGAATTCTCCCTGCACCTGGCCAGCCACCAATTGGGAGTCGTGTAGGCAATCAGTTTCTTGACTTTAAGCTCACGAGCGATTTGGAGTCCGGAAAGCAGGGCTTCATACTCTGCTTCATTATTTGAAGCCGGAAAGGAGAAACGAATGCCATATTTAACAGTTGCGCCTTCCAGACTGGTGAGGACCAGGCCGGCGCCAGAGCCACCCGTTGGAGGATCCATCGGCGTGAAGCAACCATGGGGCGTTGGGCTATGGTTGTCCAGGGGTATCCGAAACAGAGCCATCTTCGGGTATGGTGCATTCGAGGAGGAAGTCCGCCAGAACTTGGGCTTTAATGGCTGGATGAGGTTGATATTGAATGTCGTGCTCGCTCAGCTCGACACCCCATTTGGTCATTCTCCCCAATGCTTTTGAACGATGGATAATTGCCTTGAGAGGTTGGTCGGTTAGGACGATGACAGTATGCGCCTGGAAGTATGGCCGCAACTTTTGGACCGATGTTACTAGAGCCAGGACCATCTTCTCGACCCGAGTGCACCTCGTTTCAGCGTCTTTGAGTAGTTTGCTGATATAATAGATAGGCCTTTGGACTCTGTTCTCCTCTCTGGTTAGCACCGAGCCAACAACGTTTTCAGAGACTGCTAGGTACAGATTCAGCACCTCCCCTGGCTTCGGGCTACTGAGGAGAGGTGGCGAGCCGAGGTATTTCTTGAGGTCTTCGAAGGACTTCTGGCAGTCTGGGGTCCACTGAAAGTTTTTGGCCGACCGAAGCACTTTGAAGAAGGGAAGGCATTTCTCGGCCGACCGAGCAATGAAGCGGCTAAGGGCTACTACCCTCCGGTGAGGTGCTGCACGTCCTTGACTGACCCTGGCGGAGCCACTTGTTGCAGGGCTTGGATTTTCTGAGGGTTTACCTCATGCCTCGCTGTGAAACCATGAAGCCGAGGAATTTCCCGAGTTGACTCCGAAGGCACATTTGGTGGGATTGAGCTTCATCTGGTATTTTTGAAGTGTAGCGAAGCTCTCCACAAGGTCCTGATGTGCTGCGATGCCTCCTTGCTTTTTACCAACATATCATCAACATACACCTCTATGTTTGACCGATTTGCTCTTTGAAGACTTTGTTGACTAGCCTTTGGTAGGTGGCACCTGCATTTTTCAAACCAAAGGGCATAACTCGGTAGCAATAGATACCTCGGTCGGTGATGAAGGCGGTTTTCTCCTCATCTTCGGGCGCCATTCGGATCTGGTTGTAGCCCAATAAGCATCCATAAAAGTTAGCATTTGATGACCTGAAGTTGAATCCACGAGTTGGTCAATCCGCAGGAGAGGGAAGCTATCTTTTGGGCAGGCCTTATTGAGGTCAGTGAGTCGATGCAGATCCTCCATTTGCCATTCGACTTCTTCACCATGACCACGTTCGCCAGCCAGTCGGGGTAACTAACCTCCGGATAAACTTGGCTTTGATGAGCTTATCCACCTCTTCTTCGATGGCCTTTTGACGCTCCGGGCGAAGCTCCTCTTCTTTTGCTTAATAGGCCTGAATGTTTCATCCATGCTGAGGCGGTGGACCATGACGTCTGGGCTGATTCCAGGCATATCCGATGCAGACCAGGCAAAGACGTCGGCATTCCCCCGAAGGAACTCAATCAATTCTTGTCGAAGCTTTCCTTCGAGCTGTGATCCAACCTTTATAGTTCGGTCGGGCCAAGCCTGGTCGAGTGGTACCTCCTCCAGTTCTTCAGCCGGCTCTCCTCGTTGCTCGGCGAGATCTTTCGAGCATCCAACCCATCCACCTCGGACTTTCTGGACTGGAAGTCGGCAACAAAGCAATGCCGAGCTACGATTTGACTTCCTCGAACAACCCCCACTCCCCATTTCATGGGGAATTTCATGGCGAGATAGGGAATGAAAATGATGGCTTTAAGAGATATTTGCCCTGGTCTGTCGAGGATGGCGTTGTAGGGAGATCTGAGCTTGGTCACGAGAAAATCCATGAATACGGTAGCCACGCGGGGCCAGGTGCCGGCTCAGACTGATAGAGTGATAACTCCTTAGGGATTATGGAGTCACCCATGAATCCTACTAGGATGGACTCCACCGTCGAGACTTTCTGCCCAGAATTTTAACCTCACAAAGGCATCGAAATAAAGAACGTTAACAGAACTTCACTATCAACCAAAATCTGGTGTACATCATAATTGTTCATATTTAAAGATACAACCAGAGCATCATCATGGGGATACTGTACCTCCCCAAGGTCTTCATCAGAGAAGGTGAGCTCATCGACTCGAGCTTTCTTCGGCGGGTTCTCCTCCTCGCCTAGCCAAGAAGATGGGGATACGGCCGCCAATATCACATTGACGTTGCCGATAACTGGAGGATTTGGTGGTGGGAGTTGGCAAGGTTTAGGTTGGCGATTCTCTTTGTTAATCGGCTCAGGGGGGCCCTGAACCGGTTCAGTCTGCCTCATCAGATCAATTGCTGATCTCATTTTTGAGCTGCCAATAGTCCTCGGTATCATGTCGTAGTCCCGATGAAAGCGGCAGTACTTGGCCAGGTCCCTCGAGCTCCGTTGCCTCAAAGAAGAGGGGGTCGAGGAAGCTGATGCTCGATCTCCATCAGGATCTGCGCTCTCGGTGTGGTAAGGGGAGTATAGCGATCAAACCTTTGGGCCAGGAGCTCTACAATGGCGAGACGGGCTAGCGCGATGGTGGGCTCGCTGCTTGTCCAAGCCCTTTGCCTCTTTCTTCTTCAGCTGCTCGGCCCAAGCTGACCTCCTCGATTCTTTCACCCTGGCGTACTTGTCCATCAGGGACATCATGTCCGAGAGGCTCTTTGGTAATTAACCTCCAGAGCTAGGTAGAAGTCTCCCTCCTTGGACACTCCTCTGGCCAGGGTGGACATGGCCACCTCGTGGTTGAGATGGTCGACTTCTAGAAGGGCCGTGTTGAAGCGGCTGAGGTAACTCTTCAGCGACTCCCCCTCTCTTTGCTTGATCTTGGAGAGGGAGTCGGATCTCTGTTGCTGGCGACGGCTGCTGATGAACTGGCTAATGAGCATACAGCTCAGTTCGTCAAAAGAATCAATGGAACCTGGTTTTAGGCTATTAAACCAGGTTCGGGCAGATCCCTTTAAAGTGGAGGGGAAGGCTTTGCACATGATCGCATCTGATGCCCCGTGGAACATCATGATGGATTTGAAGCTGCTGAGATGGTCGTCGGGATCGATGAATCCATGATACGGCTCGATGGTAGGAGCTTGACATGAGGGGAATCACTTCCCTTATGATCTCTCGGAGAAGGGGATGCCCTGCTCCGCTTTCGGCTGGGATGGAGGAGCTTGCCGGGCGGCATCCAACTTCCGACGCCATTCTTGCCGCATCTCCTGCATCTGCTGTCTGATCCCTTCATCCAGAGTGGTATAAGGGATCGGGCAAGGAGAAGATGGCAGCAGTGTCGAATCCTGGAAAGACACCGGGAGAGGGAGCGAACCCGCCTGAATCTGAGTGGGCTCTTCCCTTCGGCTCACCGCAGCGCCGGCTTCGCCTTTGCGGGCCGGTGACCGTGATCCACAGCCCTAGGCGGATCGAAAGAAGAGATCGCTGGCGAGGCAGGGGCAGCGGCCTCCTCAGGAGGCTGAGAGGCAGGGATAGCAGTTCTAGGGATCGCCTGGAACCCCTAGACCAACTGGGTCAATGCTTGAACCAGCTGAACCAGGTTGGCGAACTGGTCCAGGATTACCGCCGTTGCCGGCAGCGAAGGAGTTTCAGCTGGCGGTGGTAGCGGAGGTGCTGCACCGCTAATCGGATCAGGCCTTTGAAAGGCGGCCTCTGGTTTTTGAGTCTTATCTCCTGGATCATAAGTTTATGGGACTTGAGGCCCTTCCTCTAGCGCCAATCTGTTGCCCGAAAATCCGTTCTCCGACTCGGGTGCGCTTTCGATCCTGATACGGATGCCGATCTCGTCGCCTCGGGGTGGAACCTGCAAGACAGTCCGCACGCAGAGGGTGCTGTGGGGGTTGCCCTCTGCGGAGGACCCTTCGACGCTCAAGTCAGTGGAGATTCACAGCAAGCAGATGTGAGGAGAAGACTCTTACAGAGAACATTCCTCAGGGCCCTTGAGAGAGCTCTAATGGAGTATGAGATTTAGTAAAATGAATGCGTAAGGGGTTGCCTTAGAGTTTGCGTATACCTGAGAGGTAGGAGTGATGTGGTATTTATAGGCGATCACTTGATTCCTTGGACGTGCCCTAGATGGGGTCTGAAAACTGTTAGGATTCGAATCAAGTTTGTTATGAGGCCAGTAGGGCCCGTATCTTGTCAGTTAGAGGATCGACGGCTAGGAGAGCTGGTTGATGCCTTGAGGCTTAATGATCACATAGACCTAGGTCACTCTCATGGGTTCTAGGCCACTTCTAGGTATGATTTGCCATCTGGAATCTTATTCAGTTATAGTGGATTCGAACTCTCATGCGCCAGATTCCGCAGAGTATTTTGAATGCCGTGGTTCGGCCTGAATGAGGAATAACCTGGTTTTTGAGGTATAGAATGGATCGGCTCGGATAACCGAGGTATGGTCAGCTCGGATGGCCGAGGCATGAAGATACTTGGGTTACCGAGGAATGGCTCGGCTCGGATGGCCGAAGTATGAGGATAGCTTGGGTTACCGAGGAATGGCTCAGAAGTCTGAGGATGGTTTGGGTTGTTGGGCGATCCTACTTTGTTGGTGGTGATTTGGCTTCGTCGCTTGGATGTTATGTCAGCTGGCTAGCAGGGTGTTTGGATTGGGCGTGACCCAATCGTCGATGTGAGCGGTCAATAATGCAATAATGATTTTACCCCTTATCAATTAATATGTCAGACAACTCATGGCTATGCCTTCTATTTGTTAGAAGAACTAGACCTGAATAAAGCAAGCATCCGTATATATTATTGGCAACTGCTCAAGGTGGAATTGAAAATTTCTGATTCTGAATACAAATTAAAATTCATACCTTTCTTCAAGCAACCTTTTCCAAGTCTATTAGGTAGTCTAGTATAATACCTTAAGGATGAAAAAACTCGATGTATTCTTTTTAATATCCTGAATTGAGGAAGCACATATACATTGTGAGGTATTGAAGCTTTCATAGATCTACTGTCACAATCCTAATAAACCTGTTAACCAGACTGGAGCAATGGCAGAGTCTTGTTATTTTGAACCAGTTTTGTATTTATAAATGAACAAATTTACAAACCAATCCTAAAAACTACGGTTGATAGTTCACTATTCATTTTCTAATGGCAGAAACTAAATTTGAATGCAAAGAATTGTGCATTCTTTGATTTCTCAGCTGAACTTACAGTGAGTCTTTTCTTATCGAATTTTAATTTTTATATCTGCTACATGTCTTTATCTAATATGAAAAGAATTGGTGCTCAGAGTTCTAAAGACTATTAGGTCATATAACTTGCTCTATTATGGGTGTTTGTAGGGAGCTCATCGTATCAACTACTGAACAATCTGAGGGTGAAGCCTGGGGACAGCCTACTGGGTTTACTAGTGGTGGTTAGCCGCTTAATTGTCTTTCCCTCAGACCATGTTGCAAGCTGGCTTGTCTCTCCTTTTAAAGCTATTTAAGGTGTGGAACCCAAAATCAGGCTTCAATCACCATTTTCTTAATTATGTAGTCCAAAAATTCAAGTGAAAGTTAATTAGTATCAGGTGAACTTAAGTTATAAGCACGTAATACATTTCCTTTTCATCCAATATGAAACTATTTTTAAAGTATTACAATCTTCTCCTTACAATGCAAATATTTTTCACACACTCGGGTATTATAATTTTTACATTCTCTCCCTTATATTGTAATACTCCAAAAATATAAGGAAGTAAATTGTAATATCTTAAACCTACTTGCTGCCCTAATTAACTCGTTAATTGGTATAGGTGAACTTTTGAGTTATAAGCGTATAACATATTTCTTTTCTATCCAATATGAACCTATTTTTAGGGTATTACAACACCAATTACATACAGTCAAATATTGTAGAAAAAGAAGTCACAATAATGTCTAAAGTACTCTAAAACATATCAATTTTCCAAGGAAGTTCACTTCTTGATTTTATGAAACAGATGTTTAGTTTATATCAAGAGCATGCTGGAAACTCATTACAATAACGGGATTTTTTTATATCATTTCCTGATGAAGTTTTAAATAATGTCTGAGGTACTTAAATCATATGAATTTCCCAGGGAAGTTCACTTGATTTTATGAAACGGATGTTTAGTTAATCGGGCATTCGGGCCCAATGTCTGTTGGCAATCACTCTAGTGGCATTTACGCTAACTTGGATGAGCTCTGCGTTTGATCCAAAAGCTAAACCTGTTATCATGGCTTGCATATCGCATGCAGCCGAAGAGCATGCCGGCAATTCATTACAATAATGGGATTTTTTTTTAACATCATCTCGCAATGAAGTTACAAATAATGTCTGAGATGCTCCTATAAAAATCTTCTTGAGAAGTTTACTTAGCTTCTTGATTTAAGGAAACATATGTTTAGTTTTGGTGCTGGGCCCAATGTTGATTTTCCTAGGGTTGGCAATGGCCCGGGGATGGCCCGGGTGGCCTCTACCGGTCCCCATTTTCGTTGGAAAAAACTTTCCCATTTTTCATCCCATTAAGCCATTATAGTTAACGAGGCAGGAATGAAGATACCCGGCCGGACAAATGAGTATCCATTTGGCCATTTACATAAAAAAATAAATTATTTTATTAAACTTATAGTTTACTGAAAGCTTAAAAAAATATTAACTGAAAAGAGATCGATTCGCTAGGGTTAGAGATGGCAACGGCCCGGGTGGCCTCTACCGATCCCCGTCCCCATTAGGGAAAACCTCCTGTTTTCCATTCCGTTAAGTTATTATATTAACGGGGCAAGGACGAGGATACCCAGCCAGATAAATGGGTATTCAGTGGGTACCCATTTGGCCGTTTACATAAAAAAAATAAAATTATTCTATTAAATTTATAATTTATTAAAAGCTTAAAGATATACTAAGGGAGAAAGATCAGTTTGCTAGCATTCTGGCTTTGACATTTAAGGCAGCTGCGTGAAAGAAAAGAAAAGGTGAGATTCAAACCTATTTTATTAGGATTTTTTAATATATATATTATTATTTATTTTAAAATTTAAATATATTATATTAAAGCTAATCGGGACAGGACAGATAAATGGGGATGGGCGGAGGATACCCGTTAAATAGATAATTTTTGTACCCATTAAGCTGTTTAGATTAGGATTCTCTGATCCGTTAGAAATGGTACCAGCTAGGTAAATGGCTAAATGGAGAAATTGTCATCCCTAACTAGGGTTCTGGCTTTGATGTTCAGGACGGTTGCGTGAAAGAAGAGAAAAGATAGGAAGATTCAAACGTGTTTTACTAAGATTTTTTAGTATATATTTTTATTTATTTTAATTTTAATATATTAATATATATATATATATATATATATATATATATAAAATTTAAATATATTATATTAAAGCTAACGGAAATGAGGATGGCTAAATGGGATGGAGCGAAGGATACCATTCCGGCCGTTTACCCATTTAACATTAAATAATTTTTGTACCCGTTAAGCCGTTTAAACCGAAAGTTTTCTAATTGTTAGAAACAGTACCAATCGGATAACAGCCAAACGAAAAAATTACCATCCCTAGATTTTCATGGCAGTTAATTAATTTACAACAGCATATGGCTTAAGACTTATGCCTATGTGTTTAACCCAGCATGATTGCGTATTGACCTTTCTCCAATCACTGAAAATTGGCATATCATATAGCTCAAGAATCTGGGTCTATCATCTTCTTTCCGTCTTCAAACTTGACAGGAAAGCTGACTTACTACTAATAAGAGCTGACAGCATAAATGCCTTCAAGTGTTAGAGATTACCATGTGGCATCATGTAGTTGCAAATGGTTATTTTGATGGATAAAGAGCCAGTTTTGCTTTCTGGGTTCTATATGTTCCAGAAAACATATTTGCATAACAAAGATTGAGAGAGATTATGCAAGTAATATATAGCATGATAAATTCAAACTAGCTTGCAATGGTCTGGTCATTTCTCCAATTTTATCAAGAACATTGGCTGATAAGTAATTAAACAAAGGAAGAGAATATCTGCCACCCAGTGTGGTATCTATATCAAGATCATCAGCAGAGGAATTACAATAGGTCACAAGGTTGTCAGGGTGGTTTAATTCTTAAGTTCCTATCCAACTTCTCCAGCATTATTGAAGGGAAGCAACAAGCACAACACTCCATGCATCTATATATGCATGCAATATGTGGGGAAGCCCTTGTACATGTGAACATGCCTTGCAAACATATAATGGCAAAGAAAGTTCTAAATCTAGGCAGATGTATCAGTAACATGCATCACCATTTATTTCTAGCCAGGAAGTGTCTTACCAGAGAGCTAAACTCAACCACCTTCCAACAGTCATTTTGATGACAAGCTAACTAGTCATCCATTCTAATCCTTAAAATGGTGTTCTTACTCAAAATTAGTAGGGAGGCTGCATCCACAAAACATGATAGAGCTTGTAATTTACTAGCACTTACCAGTTCAACTTTCAGGAAATGGTGACCTCACAATCAATCCAGTAAAAAAAAAAAAAAAAAAGTTGGGCTAATATTTTTATGGGAGGGGATGAGCTCAGATTACAGACTTTTGGCCCAATTTAAAATTAGGCCATAGCTGGCCTAATAACATACATAGGAGTTTGATAGCTTATAACCTAGCCTAATCCTATATAATACTTATATAGTATGTTCATTGTGTGTGTGTGTGTGTGCGCGCGCATAAAAATATAATACTAGAAATTGTTTGTTATAATAGTCATCTGAGAAATTATTCTTCTAACTAAAGAATTTATGTAATTTATTGATAGGGATTTAAAGTTAGAAATGTGACTATATAGAGGGAATGAAAGCAATACTTTCTAAATTTTAATTCGTTACTAAGTTGGATTGATCTAATTTCAACCTAAGTTTACTTGATCCTGTTTCTATTGCTCTCTTTTTCTCTCAAATTAAGTGTCATTGGTAACACCTTTACAGTGTCCACTTGACCTCTTTTCTCGTAAGATTATGGTGCAAACATTATAACATTATTTAATAAATTTTTTAAAATATGAAGACAATTCTTTTTCCTTCATTTTTGAAAAATTATCAAGTATTAGTTTATGCTTTATCTTTATTTTTTCTATGATAAGTCAAAAATGCTTTTTAGTTTTCCTACCGGGTTAGCCAAAAGTTTTAATTACTAGTTTTACCAACTTTTATTTTAAAAATATGTTAAAAAGTATAAATTTTTAAATAAAAAATAATATAAAGTATTATTCATACATCACATACCACTATTACTATTTAACTAATGTATAAATAAAAATAACTTTAGTTTAAAAACTTGCAAGCAAAATGATATAATTATAGAAATACGTTAAAGTTATTGATATTTTTAAATATCTTAACTTAGATAGTGTTGAAAATATCACAAAAAATAATATGAAGGTATTAATTTGTCTGCCATTTATTATCAAAATACAAGAGATTATTTTAAAAAAATTATTAAAACATAAAATATCAAAATATATTTCAAATAAGTATATATTTTATAACATAAATAAATTTTGAATAAACATAATAAAACTTATTTTTAATAAAATTTTAATATTATCATGATGGTTGGATAGTTGTTGCGGTCAAAAAATATGGTCAATTGAATGATTTTAATATATAAAATGATTTTTAATTAATTTTTAATGACTTTCTATTCCTTGTACTTTACAAATGCAAAGAATGCAAGATATAAATACTAGTCTTGCATTTTGAAAAAATATGAAGGGGTTTTGCTATGATACTCTTGCATTATTTTGAAGGCACCTAAGTCATTTGTTAAAACATGATTATTTGTTATATTTTGTCCGATAAACTGATTGTTCCGATATATAATAAATACTCTTTGAAACTGAGCGCCTACACTCGATTCATTCCATTTTTTTATTCCGAAGAAACCTTAGCCATATCCTTGAAAGGTGGGAGGTGTTTTAGGATGACGCCAAGTCCAGAAAAATGCAATTTGGAGTCATCTTAATTTATTCAAACCCCAGCTTCCTCACGGCGGACCCTTTCTCCTTCACTCAAATTGACCCTCTATCTCCTTGATATGAAAACCTTTATTGATAATCTCATCAATTGATTTAAAGCGAAGAATGCCATGCAATATTCTTTCTCTCTCTTTTTTCTCCCATTTATTATAGCTACATCCTGCAATAAAACCCTTTTTCTTTTATTTTAATCACATGCATCAGTCACATACACTACTGATGATTAAAGAGATTAATATTTGGTCTCTTAATTCGATGCATGCATTAAAAAAAGCAAATCCAACGGTTACAAAAATAATTATAAAAAATAATAGAGTAAACGCCTAAAGTACTGTAATAATGTTCGTTCAAGCAACATTTTTAATTAATCAGCGAGAACTCTTACCCAAAGTCAGACAAATCGTTTCCCCAGCGATAACCTGGCAAGCCGTAGTTCAGGCAGCTTCATTGCCAAATGGCGACAACCTGGCAAGTCGTTATTCAGACAGTTTCCCTGGCACCAGCTCCTAGTAGTTCAACCAATTCCAGCATGCCACGCGACCAGAGAGCGAAAAGGTGTCATCTAACCGCTCGCGAAACAAGCATCCAAGACCACCTTTTGATTGGTTCTCCAGGTATCTTTTTTTCTAACGTAATCCTTTCGCCAACGTCGATGTAGCTCCGGAGCCAGTTCAGCCGGCACCAGTTGCCTCTTTTCTAATAAACGCTAGTGGGAAATCTTTACTCCGCCACTCGCTTCAAGAATGCCGTCCCCAGTTGCCGTCGGTAGCCAGTAGCCAGTACCCGGCCGAGAAGAGCTTGCGAAGACGGCAGGTGAAACGATGAGGACCTCGAAGATAGCGCCGAAGGACGAGCTCCACCACCGGATGCCGGCGGCGGGCGCCACCCCGACGCCGGGGAGGCGGAAGGGCACCGCGAGCCGGGAGTGGCTGGTGGTCTCGGACTCCGGGCGGTCGTATCTCGAGGAGGTCGGGAAGCAGTGGATCATGCGGCGGACAAAGATCCCGGCGCGGGACCTGAGGCTCCTGGATCCCAGCTCTCCTACCCGTCGACGATTCTGGGGAGAGAGAGGGCCATTGTGATCAACTTGGAGCACATCAAGGCCATCATCACGCCACCGAGGTTCTCATCCCCAATTCCAAGGACCCCATGGTCGCCCCCTTCGTCCAGGATGTCCAGTCCCGCGTCTCCGGCTCCTATGGCGCTCCCCAGCAGGCATCACCTCGTAAAACTTAAGAAAAGGATCATGCTGATATATATATATATATTGCTCGTAAAATCATAACTAATGGCCTCGTAAAATATCTTAGTTGATATTTTCCTACATCGAATAGGCTTATTTGGTTCTTTATCATGAATTGCTTGACCTGAGTTTTTGATGCAAGCTAGCGTGAAGAACTTATTTACATGCAATGACGTCCGTGCGTTTTAGCCGAGACTATAAATCCTTTTGGCTAATCGTTTCTGATCATTTATTAATAATTCAAAACCTGTTACTTAATAGTTTCAGTTTGATGAAAGTTGGACTGATAAAATTGACACTAATTTATAGAGATGTTCTATATATATATAGGCTGCAGGGTCCAGTGATGTGGATGGAGGGGCTATGGCTAGAGACACATCAATGGCAATCTCTAAGCAAGTAAAGTGTCAACTGGTGAAACTCCAGAAGCTGGCAGCCTTAGAAACCCAATGGATGCAAGCAAGAATGGGGGAACAAAGGTGTTACCATTCGAGTTCATGGCACTTGAACTGTGTCTTGAGTCTGCTTGCAGGTGCCTTGAATCTGAGGTATGTGATTAATTGCCTCATAATTCAAGGAATTCTTTTTGATTAATTGACGTTGCTGTTTCGTAGCACTAAACTAGACCGTGATGATGCATATTTTTGAAATACCTGGGGTTCTCACGGTGGTGGTATATGTAGGAATTAATTTTTTATTTTAACAAACTTTATCCTTTAGCGATTAGGGTTAGCTTGAATCCAAACAATCTTATTTTTTAATGGTAAGGAATCTCTATGGGATGTGAATTCTAGTTTTTGCAGGATATAAAATTGATTTCTTCTCTATACAAGCACATGTGCCCTAACTTTAGAGTATGGTTACCAAGCATCATTAGAGAGAAAGTAAGGAGGAGATGAAGAATCCTTAAGATGTGTTCTACTTTCACTAGATGTACATGGATATGGGACACTATTATTAAGGTGTGAGAGTGAGAGTTAATAGATAAAAAGAGTGAGTCAAGGATAGGCTCTTAACTTGTTATATTTTTTTTAAAAAATAAAAAATATTATATATTTTAAATTTTATTTTATATATATATATATATATATAAGGATATCAATGGATATAACATTTCTTACTCATCTTTCTCTCTCATATAATGTCACAATATCAAATTATATATTTTGAATATTAAAGACTAAATATAAAAGTAACTGGCTATTCAACCAAGCTCTCTATACAATATATTCACTTTTTAATGTCAAGTTGCATCAGTTTTGCTTCATCAAGAGAATGTGTAATATAAAGTGTAAGAATCACTGATTAGTAATTAAGAAAGAATCTCCATTAACTTAGAAAGCTACAAGAAATTATAGTTCCATCTTAAGTAAATATATAACTAAGATAACATAATTAAAAGTGCCAAAACATCAAGCCAAAACATTTTAATATGATAAAGACCCATATAAACATATCTCCTTAGCTTACACAAACATTGATCCTCATAAAATCTGATATTGACAGGTCTTCACACAACCTAGTTAGCATTGACTTGATATATAATAATATTAGCTAACATTGTTTCATCGACATAGAAACAATGAAAAGGCAACATTTAGATAATTATGTTTTCAATTATATAGCTTCTCACTTTAAACTTAGTGTACATTAATTAAGATTAATTTATCTTAAATAATTGAGATTGTCAGTGATCCAATTAGAGATAAAGTTTTCTTTAACTGACTCGATTTGAATCTCTCAAAAGAATTTAGAAGATAGGAGAAGTATGAAAGTATGGTTTAAGTACTCTTTTCATTCATTGATGATCTATCAAACTTAGTTACAAGGCCTTCGTTTATACTAATTAGGTCCCTTGTTCACAATTTAGTTTGGATTCTTTTCTAATTAAAAAGATTACCATTCGTTTAAAGTAAACATGTCTAGTAGAAAAATGTTAAAAAACTAAAATTAATAAGAGATAGATCTTGACTTTTACATCAACTTTATCTTCCTTCACTTTGACTAATTCTTTCAAAATAGGAAGATCTTCCTGGTTAAAATTTTTCTTAAAAAAATATTTTAACTACTAATTAAACTATTTTGGGGCCCAAATAATGAAACTTGATACAATCGCTTGGCATGCCGGACCCTTGAGGGCTAATGCCATGTCATAGATCAAAGGTTATCCAATTCAAAAAAAGGAGTCCCCAATCATGCATCATATGGGCAAGTTAGGGCCTCTAAAAATTTAGTACACAATTTGACTTTTGATGTAGCAAATCTAGCTCTCAGGCTTTAGTCTTCTTGTAGTAGCTAAAGTGGTCCACATTGGACTCATCCTATATAGAGGATATGTTCCTATTTAATCAAATTTAAATATGAGGAAATACTTGCTTTCCTATCTCATGACTGGACTACTTGACTTTGTCAAGAAGCTAATTATTTTGGCTAATCCAAAAAGGATTCAATCCTCCTTTGTCTTGCTTTTGTGGCCTTCTACTTGATGATACAATCCTGATCCATTGACATTTCCTTCTTTACTCATAGGTTATCCACAACTAATAGCATTGGTTTCTAGCAATGATCTTCACTATCCCTATATTTTGGTGATCCATATGACCCTACTTTGGTATCTGAACCCAATGGAGGGCTACTCCTTGCCATCATTCTTGTTGGCAATAACGATAATGACTTTCTATTCATCTTGATCTTGATCAATTGATTGCTGGAATTTAAAAATGAAAGCTCAAGTTGCTTCTTAACTCCAATCATCTAAAGGACCACCTTCTTTTCTATTTGAAATCCTTCTCCATCTTCTTTCTTTTTGGCTGCAACTCGAGATGAAGCTTTTAGCATTTCTTCTTAATCTGTTCATTGATTTTATAGTGATTACATTAATTTTTTTAAGCCATCTCCTTTTCACCTTATTATTTGCCATCTTTGCCATGTTACTTTCTTATCTTTTGTAGGCTAGTTGTTCTCATGATTTTCATGACCTTCATCCTAACTTCACTAATGTCTTCAACTTCTAACAATTTTAACTTTTTTTTATACTCTTATTAAGGTCTCCAATATATTCTATGAAAGCAGCATAATTATTGATGAAGATCCCAAGTAAGATACTTTCCTTATGAAATTTGATGGTGTAGTCATGAATGGATTGATCATACTTCTACTACGATTCTTGCCACTTGAGCTACCATTAATCTTTCTTATGGTCAATCGAATATACTTGCTTCTTAGACAGATTCTTGAATTTGCTCAATGTCAAATTAATGATGTCATGGTTCCTCTTGTATAAATTCCACCTATTAAAAGCATAGCTAGAAAGCTTAAGGTAGGCAAAAGCTACCTTTTGGATACCAGTATATCCATAAAAAGTGAAATAAGACTTTAACTGATCTAGTTAGTTGTCCAGCTTTTCTACATCAATCATTCCATCATATATAGGAATCTCAATTTGACCTTTAACTTTGAGAGGTTGAAGAAGGGGATTTTGAATATCTATAGGTTAATTATCCTTTTTGTTGGATGGTATATTTTCATCTATAAATATTAAAATAGTAGTGCTTGAGTTGAAAGCACTTTAGTTGAGATACAAATTTGTTGAGTTGCAAAATGTTCTCTATTTTGTCAGATGTCGTTTCTCTTACCATCTATCAAGGTGGATGTAGCAACCATTCTCATCTTTATCTTTCTATAAATTTTTAGCACTAATAGCCTTTTTTATGTTTACTTCTACTTTTATACTTGGACCATAACGTAAGATCTCCAAAGATGAAGAGAATCAAGGCTTTGAAACTAACTTATCTAGTTGAGAAAAAGGAAGGATTTCCTCCATTCGAGGTCTTCTTTTTCATTTCATAAATGATTTATTGAAATAAGTTACAGAGCATCTATTTGTACTAGTAAGGTTCTACCATTCCATAATTTAGGATGATTTCTTTTTCTTATTAATAAGTTTCCAACCTTTTTAGAGTGGATATGACTACTAAAAAATAAATTAATCCTTTTTTTTCTAAATACCCTCTTCTCTTTTGAGATAGAAGAGAAACAAAAGAAATAAAATGCAATAATTAAATTAATGAATATAATTTTAATAAAATAAAAAGATCTTTAAATTTTTCTTTCATTTTATCAGTCTAGGTCAACCATAAATTCTTCTAATTGACAATATTGATCCCCAATATAAATTGATCTAATTATACTTCATGTTCCAAATGATTGATGGTCCACTAAATCTCAACACAATATTTCTTGGGTGAAATAAAGGATATCTCCACCAAGAGAGAGATCAAGTAAAGCTAGAAACCTAGAGGAGATAGATCTCAACTTCCATGTCAACTTTGTTCGAAATTGCTTCACCTAATTCTTTTTGGATAGAAAGATGTACCTAGTCAAAGTCTTTCCTTAGAATGAAATTTTCAATTTGATTAGCCTATTTTGGGACCCAAAAGCTAGGATTTTACCATAGTTTCTGGATGTACCACATCCTTAAGGAATAGTGATACATCTTGGAGCTTGAGAAGTTACTCAATTTCCAAAAAAAAAAGCCACTCAATTGAATGTCACAAAGATAAGTTAGAGCCTTTGAAAATTTGGCACTCAATACGACTTCTTAATATGATTGTTCTTGCCCCTAAACCTTGTCCAATATCTCATTGTGACCAAAAGTGGTCCACATCAAGTATAGGAATCCTCTTAGATTAGTTGGGGTAGAGCAAGGTAATGTTGCAGGAAGGTAAACGATGGTTGTGAATGTCAAGCAAGAAGAGTAGCAACAAGTAGAGGATGCAATATTGAGGTGAACCTTATTTGGTGAGCAAGTCATGGCAAGTAAGTAGAGGCTACAATAGTAGACCAAGATGATGAGAGGAGATGAATCAACTTAAAGTTTCAATCTCAAAATGAGGTATGACAATGGTAGCGATAGTTTGTATATAGGAGTCACCTACAAGAGAGATGCCATGAAGAGCAATGGGTAGCAATGGAGATTCATGCGCTAAGGATCGACCTATATTACTTTAAATCAAGGTAGGCTAAACCATGAACTAATATCGAACTGGTACTAGACTAGTTTGGTTTAATTAGGTACTAAACCGCAGCATATTGTAGTTTGGACCAGTTTGCCTTTTTGTAATATTCAATTTTTGAATACAGTATATGAGAATGAAAGCTTCCTATGAGCTTCCATCCTTTTCCTCTCTCTTTTTCTATTCAAAACTATTTAATTAAAATTATTTAAGGAAAATATCTCAACTTTTGATCTGGTAACACGTTATATACAATTTGCATCTTAAGAAATATATTTTAACCTCAAGATTTATTGGTAAATTTAATTTTATCAATTTAATGAGTTATGAATCAAGTTAACATAAATCAATATAGGTTCTTTATTACTACGATCGTATCTAAGTCAAAAAACCTATAAGTTTGACTAAGTATTTACTAAAGCCTTAAAACTTATATTTTAAAATTTTTTATATTTTATTTTTTATCATTGTTAAGGTAAATTAATTTTTTGAGATTTTTATTCAAATAAAGTATACTAACTTAAATTTACTGAACTGTGATTTTATATAAATTTTTATTATTAAGGAAGAGTTAACTTTTTATTTTAAAAGAATTTATTTTTTATTTTTTATTAAATTTAAATGAAGCATATTCCTAATAACATAACTTACATATAGTTTTTATATATGGGCAATGTGGTGAGTGTCTATCTCTTTCCTACTTTTTTACAAACATTTAAGCTCTACTTCAACCTCATGTGACTAAAATATAGGAAAGAGAAACTCTCAATGGACCACCTGCATGTATGGAATTGCATGTAAGTTCCATCCATTCCCTTATTTTCATAAGAAATCTTAATGGATAGCTTTAATTAAATAATTTTGAATGAAAATAAGGATGACAAAAGAGAATGCAAGCTCATAAAAGCCCATATATCCTTAGTTCACCTTACACCCATCCATCCCACAACTGGACTAAACCAAGTCATTCATAGCAGTTCGGATTGATTCAAAGTCCGTACTGAATTGAAATTGAAAAATAAAATGGTTTATGATCATTCCAGTTTAGTTCTATGGTTTAGCTAAATGGAGCTATGAAATTGGCAGCTATATCGAATGCATTAGAACTAGCTAAGAAAAGGTGGTGTCATGGCAAAATTTAGTATGTTGTCCAATTCAACTGGCATAAACTTGTTAGGAATTTAGTATTTTATTTGAATCAAATTCATATATTGCAATAGAATATAAAATTAACAATTTAATTTCCAAAGCCCAAGATCCTTAGGGAACTAATTCAGTTAACAAAATTAAACCTGAAATTAATTCTAAATCATACTTGTTTCTTTATTGGGGATGAAGATTGATGGAGCCGATAACGATTTACCAACAGCCATCCATGCGTCCAGTCTCAAATGGTGATCCACTCAGAGATCTTTGGATGATGTCCTCTTAAGATTGATGATAACCTTCCAACGAGGGGTGCTAGCGCCTCTTTTCTTCTTCAATTAATTTTTCAAATCAAGAGAGAGAATAATTTTTTGATCAAGATCAAATCTTGATCAATCAAGAGAGGAAAGATTTCTTGATCAAGATCAATCTTGATCTATCAAAGAAATAATTTCTTGATCAAGATCAAATCTTGATCAAACAAAAGAGAAGAAAAGCCTCCTTTCAACCCAGCCAAGAGGAGAGAGAGAGGCATCTTCAACCATCCAAAAGGGTATGGAACGTCCCAGAGAGAGGACATCCTAGAGAGAGAAAGGATATTCTAGAAAGAGAAATGGGGTCTGGGCATCCAAGAGAGAGAGAGAAAGGAGGAGTTAGACTTTCTAAGTGGGGCATCTCTCTCCTTCATGAGGTTGTGTGGTTCCATAAAAAGAAGAATTTTATTTCAACCACCTAACCATGCAACCATATTAGGTTGATAACAAAAATATCTTAACAAATTTAGGATATTTGTTATCATAATCATGTTAGGATTATAACCACCAAACCACATTCCTAAAAAATAAGAAATTGATTATCTCATGAAACCAATATCTCAACCTTGGATTTGGCTTCATGATGATGCCCCAAATTATGAATTTTTCCTCCTCCATGATGTAAAGATGGGTCATGTCCATCACATGGGCATGGATCCATCCTTTATGTGGCATGATCTCAGCCTTTGGTTCAATTAGTTTTTCCATGAATCAAATCATGCAATCATATGGATCCTATTAAATATCATATTATTAATCTCAATTAATCTAAGTCATCCATTACATGGATCAAGCCTAATTGAGTATCCAATCATATGTGCATCACAAGTACAAAAAGTCTCTCTCCCTTGGATACAAAATACTTTCCTCTATGATGAATCATATTCATCGATTTCATGTTCTCTCATTAAGATTGAGTCAAACCCAATCCTAATTAATTGATCATCTAATCTGAATTAAGTCCAACATAATTCTTATTTTAACTTCATCCAAAATTTTTTTAATGCGTGTGACCCATTAGGTCCCTTAACACATTGGCAATAATCATGTCCCTAATATTGATCCTAAGGATGACCTGGTCAATACTTTATCCAAGTCAATTCTTTGATCAAATCAACCCCTTGATCAAATCAAAGAATTCATGATTATAGATCATGAACGGCCTCTAATAAAGCATTATGACCACCCAAGTATTAAGGATTTTGTTGACGTGGTCATTAACAACACCTATCCATGAACGGTTACAGTACGATTTAATCCCTTCGTCATATATCCCAGATCAATCAGTGGTATAAAATGTATCAACCCTGTAATTGATCTTTGTTTACTTGATTTCATGAAAAATTGACTCACATGAATTGGAACTTCGAAACCATTTCGAATTCCAACTCAACCTTGCAAGGATTTAATAGTCAATTCTATCCATCAAATGGCCATGGGATATAACCCTCTCTAGCAAGGGAGATGAATCCTATCTTGATCAAATACCACCTTTATGTCCTTCATGTTATACTCAACCGATACTATATTTGACATCCATGACTAGAGTGATGTTTGCATGTCATCAAAGCATGACATTCCACACATGAAGTGCAATGAACATCTTAAGTCAAAGAATCACTCGCACCATCATCATCTAAGATCAACCATCGATACTATATAGAATATTCATATAGGATCTTTGTGCGGCTCATCCAATGCATCGTTACAATAATAAGCATCCACACACCTATCTAAGTATCTTCATACTTCAGCTGCTAGATCAGCTGCTCACCACAATGATGAAGATATGCAATATATGTTAGTCTCAACGGTGTTTGACAGTGCCTAGTCCTGTTTATGCATCGACTAGAAAAATTTAAAAAATTAAACTATAATATGCAATTTTGGATCTCATAATTTGTAATCTCTATTACAAATTTCATATGCACAGTTCATATTCTTTTAGACTTTATCTCATGGGTTTTATATATATATATATATATATATATATATATATAATATCTGGATAGATAAAGAAACCAATAAATTTGATTTGCATTCATAATGAAATAGTACAAACTAGCATCTAATCCGATTAAATTTAGGACACATACTAACAAAAATGATCAACATGCTGGTCTCATCGGTGAAGTGTCAAAGGTTTTCAAAAAAAGAATAAAAATATATTTTTTATTTTAGCACGCGCCCAATACATTACTTCACATCCGATGCGCGGCAAAATTCTGTTTTTTTTTTTTTCGGTGGTGGGTTTTTTGCCTGGGCTTGTTTCAAACATTTTGCTTGGGTTCGGCTTCACGCGTACCCTTTCCTCACCTTCTCAATCCTTTTCTTTTCACCAAATCTATTAGAAGGGTTTCCTTTCTTGCTTTAGCTTATACTTCATTTTATATATCACAGAAATGTCGTGCTGGGTTTCCACCATTTTTCCCAGGAACAAATCCAAATGCCCTCCTTTGAAACCCTTCCAACAC
This sequence comes from Calamus simplicifolius, assembly GCA_900491605.1. Lineage (NCBI taxonomy): Eukaryota > Viridiplantae > Streptophyta > Magnoliopsida > Arecales > Arecaceae > Calamus > Calamus simplicifolius. Next base: position 870,126 of record UESW01004022.1, read on the forward strand.
ATCCAGACCCTTAATCCTTTAGAGCCTTTTACGAACGTATTCCGTACATCACGCACCATCATTGTTGATTGTTGGTACTTTTTGTTAACTGATTTGGCCTCATGCTGATCTCGATGCATTAATTTTTCATCCATCTTTGTTTTTGTTCACTGCACATCCACCGCGTCATTCTTGTTGCTCCTACGCTTGGATTATTTGTGTTTTCAAATTCTTGTTAAGGTTCAAATTTTATGTAATTAATATTAGACTAACAAATTAGTCCAATAGAACTCCTTCCTCTGGTGATGTCCGCAGGCTCAGCTGTTGCATAACTTAAAAGCTGAATCTTACTTTATATTTAGAATTCTGAACTTCATGCATTCAAGCCTTACACACATACACACACACACACCCCTTGGCATTCATTCTAAGATTTGTACAGCATCTCAAAGATATAGTTGTTAGATAGGCTAGATGTACTTTTGCATGCAGTGATGGATGTTTTGATTGCAGGTTGCAGGCATTTTACAATTTCAATGCTTTTGTTATCTCTCAGTTATTCAGACTACTTATTTTTCATCTATCTCGTATGAGTTTCTTAACCATTCGTTCTCTATATAATTTTTATGTTTTTAGTTTTATTACATCCATACACAAATTCCTAGCACTAACTTTGATGCAGTTCTTTCCATATCTATCTATTGAACTAGTGATTCTTTTATTTCAGACATTGACTCTAGAGAAGAGGCCTATCCTGCTTTGGATGAGTTGACCTCAAAAGTCAGTACACTTAACCTTGAGAATGCTAGACAAATCAAGAGTCGTTTGGTTGCAATCTCAGGGCGTGTGCAGAAGGTAAGAGGTCAAGAGATCATAGAATTTAGAGCAGCATCCTCAATATAGCAATATCTTTAAAACAGCTAATGATGTAACCTGACCAGGTACCTTGTTATGTTTATTTAAATTAGTGGTCGTTTTTCTCTATTTGATCTCAACTTTTCTGGGCTTAGTGAAGAGAATTATGGATATTAATGCTGTAATGTTGTAAATTATATGAGTTGAGTCTCCAGAAGAGTTTGACAAATATTCTTTCAAAACATTAGACAACGGGACACATATGTATTATATAAGTTATAATAATGTCTAGAATATGTGCCACTGTATGTATACAGTGAATATTTTGTTGAACAACTGCTATGTAATTTGATAGCATTCATAAATCCTTTTCCAAAATTATGTTATACTTAAAAAGTTCTATTTATAAGTGCCAAAAGTTGTTATACAACCAAAATGACAACATGATTTTCTCATTTAAAGTTTCAAGGAGTGTCATGAGGTGTCTAGCATCTGGGTAACACTGCTACTTTACTGTGATCTCTCTGTTTTCTGGCTCATCATTTTCTCCCCTTACGACTTTTTATATAGCAACTTTTAAGGAAAAAGTGAGTTTACTAAAAAAAGGAATCTACTATTATGCATTTGATAGGTGAGGGATGAACTTGAACATTTACTAGATGATGACATGGATATGGCTGAGATGTATTTATCAGAGAAGCTTGCTCAACAACGAATTGGAGAATCTTCATCAAGAGTTGATGTAGACCATGATCAAGAGGAGGATAGGTAATTGCATTCTTTTACTTATAGTAACTTGGAAATGGCAAGAAATAAAGATACTGCAGTCATACATTTTATAAAGCTTCATAGATATTATATTCAAAAGGGTTTTTCATCAAGGTTATCACAATTGAATATATCCAACTGAGTTGGACAATTTAAGCCATCAGCTTGTCCCCCATGGTACATTTGAAATGAAAGCATATGGACTTCTGTTTTGAACATAAATAAGTTATGTATCATGTGCTGATATGTGTGTAATAATTGGTGACAGCATGTCATGAAATGGCAATTACAGCCTATATTATAGGAACAAGTTTCGAGTGTGTCGTGCATTGCTTTAAAAAAAAAAAAAAGAAACTGTTTCTACAACTGGCAAAGTTTTTTTTTTGAAGGCTCATCTTCAGAAAGGGAAAAAAGGGTATGTTGAAGATAATCATAACACAATAAATGAATTGGACTAGACTATAATTACAGAAACAAAATTGGGAATGTGTTGCCTGAGAATAGCACTTCTTCAGTTTATAGTGTTTCGCTTCTTACTGAGTTTGGTAATGATCAATACAAAATGCTTCTTACTGAAGGAAAAGTTGATAAATCTGCTGCTACAAGAAGCTAGAAGGACTAGGTCGTGGCTTATGCTGATATGGAACACTTGCATAATTTCCACAAAGAAATAATAAGTCTGCCTCACTTATTGGTAGACATATTGTAGGTGCTCATGAATTTGACAAATATAAATCAATCAACTCATTATCGACCCAGCGAAACCTAATTACATGATTTTGTGGGTCATCTTGAATTTCTTGATTGAAATCAAAATCTTAATAAAGTTGGATTCAGCTCTACCTAAATTAGATTCACTCCAATTGAGTCTAATTAGATTTTAAAAACACTTCCACATTATCTGTTACAAAACATCAAACAAATGGAGAAGTGCTTATCTTCAAAGAACATTCCATGGAATGCTTCTGATAATGCCTTAAAAATGCATGTAATACCAAAACAGACCTTTATTTGCAGCTTAAATCTCTTCTGTAGTTTGCCATACCTAGTGATGATAGATGATTTGTCTTTTCTTACCTTTTAAGTTGTGGTCTGGTGGCTTATTCTTTTTAATGGCTATATATATATAAAAAAGTATAATTTTAGTGTTTGTGCATATATCCATGTCCAATCTTTTTTTCTTGATGTGAAAGGCCTTGACATATGCAGCAACAACTGAATTTGATGATTATTACATGTCGTACTGTTATATAATTGAGTTAATTCCAGTTGTATATGGATCAAACTAACAAAATCCAGATGTTCATATGGATTTGCTATGTAAATAGTTTCTAAATAAAAAACTTATCTTAACCAATTTTGGTTGAGCAATATGTGCTTCTGCATTCACTTCTAATGCAGTAACTTCAAATATAGATGGAATGGCTTTATCAGTTTATCCATTGTCTTCATACGGCTCATTTTTCTCGCTCAAAATGACTGTTTAGGTGCACAGATCCAAAGCTTGATAACATGTATGCTGGTATCATTAGCCATGATCAAAACTTCAACATCAGGAGCCTCTGTGCCATGTTTTTCATGTCAAAGTCTCCTTAGTGTCACACTTATAGTTATAAATTCAACACCTGGATGTTGTTTGAGCCTGTGACCTTCAAACAAAGGAGGGTATTTACCACTACACTAAGCTCTGATTGTCTGTATATAATGTAGTATTTCTGATCAAACTATCATATCTAATACAATGTGAGCAAATTCATACAAAATTGGCATGAATCAATGCAATTTACATTGGAAAACTCATCACTTTTATCATCATCCAATCCTTTTCCTATCAAGATATGGCCAGGTGTGGAGCACAATTTTAAGAAAGAAGACCCCGACAGCATAATGCAGGCCAAAAAAAATAATACAGCCTGGTTTTATTCATTTATTGAATATCTAGCTACTAAACCTAAACTCACAGCAGGCAAGGGTTTGATGCGTCTTATAGCTTTAAATATGCTGGTGCACCATGACCTGGATTGGAACTGCAATAGGTTTTTTTAATTGGTGGATCAATCTTGTCATGTATAACCACCAGCTTAGCTGTACCTGCCACCACTAATAAGTTGTAAAAGAGTAAATTGATTATTTATTGTCAAGTTTGTAGTCATCAAAATTGGTTTTGCTGTTCTGGGATCACAGATTTGCACGGTTCTTAGATGTGATTTTGAAGTTTGAATCACATAGGAAGGGATGCAAGGAAAACTTGAATCTTTGCTTGTCATGTATTTGTATATATTACTATTGATTGCTTGTCAAAAAGGTTAGCAGCTTTGATTCATCTACCTTTCATTCTACAATGTTGCGTGCTGCACTAGTTCACTGAAACTGTTAATTTATTAATATTTTTTTTCTTTAACTAGCTTGAATAATAGAATTGCTTATATCTTATCTTTGTTGAAATTGTTTGTTATGTATCCAAGCATATCTCACAAAAATTCTTTCCAGAAGCGACCGTAGTTCTTTTTCAGTGAAATTCCTCATTATATTCCTTCTGGTCATGTTTCTTGAACTCCTCACATCAAATGATATGTGCAATTAGGGATGAAGATTTCAAAGATGAGACAGATAGTAGCCATGGAAGTTTAGGTGGTTTTAAACCCGACATTGATGAACTGGAGATGCTTCTAGAGGCTTACTTTGTGCAGATTGATGGCACTCTGAATAAACTATCACATGTATGTAGTACTTCCCCATTTTATGATATTTGAGTTTCTTTCTCTCTTTTCATATATCGTTAGAAGTCTTGATTTAATCACCACTGGGCTTCACAAGATGGGAAATGTAGAAGGTAAATTGCAAAAACTATGGATAGTATTTGATCATAGGCTAACGCCTGAAATTTTGATGTCTTCTAAAGACTGTTTAGGGGAATATATCACTCACAGACAACTAATGATGCTAGATATATCCTTCAGATGTCTGCAAACATCAAACCATCATCACCATTTAGATGAGATGATCAATCCTAGCTATATTGCCTGCTGGTCTGTCTTTGGGTCTGGCTTGATCATTCATCTGTCTTGCTGGTGAATCAGGCTAGCTAGAGGTAGGTTAAGATGGGGTTTTGTTGATGCAGTGTGAAGAGTGAAGAGCGGTTTGATCATCGGGAATTAAACTTGGAGTTGAAACACAAGTTGAAAGCAATCCGAATTGAAGAACTCTTCATTCGATGAAGAAAGTTCTCTCTAAAATTATTTTATTAATATGTAAAAATTGCATTCATACAATATATTACAAGTGCACATAGACCATGGTCCCTATCCCTAATTCAGATACTAAAATTAGTATAGAATCATTACTGAAAATAGGACTCAATAATAAAAAAAACATGCTAAAATTATTTGAGTACAAATATAGAAACCTAACTAAGATTTGATATTATCTCTAATGGAAAATTTATAGAAAGAGCATTCAAAATTCTACAAAGTCTTCATATATGATCCATTGGCACTTGCAAAGCTTGGCATGGTCCACTAATCACTGTCGTTGGCAGTCAAAAATAAAACCTACTCACTACTATAGCTAGTGGTGAATCGGAATCGTATCCTCAGGGATCAAGGGCAATTATTTCATGAAAAAAGAAAAAAAATTATATGTAGAGGATTATATTAAGAATATGGTTATTAAAAGATAATAACTAATTAATTAACGAAATTAAAACTGCAGGAGAAGCAATCCAGGAATCTGAATCCATCATGTAAACAAGTTTCTTCATCATTCCAAGTTGAAGGAATCTAGTCACGCATTGCTGCCACTAGCATTCCCTCCATAATTTTCCTTTTCAGGCCTAAATACAATAATCTAAATAAAAGAAGAATAAAAAGAGCTTTGTAGAAACTCCTCCCTCCAACTACTGCTTGAGGTCCTTCTTTTATAGAGCTCGTCTAGGTTTCCTTCTAGTCAAAGTTGGAGTCAATCAGACGCTTAAGATCGTTCAGATATTGTGAAAAAATTTCTTAGTCATCCGTTCAACATCACCTACCTTACTTTGCACCAAAAATCATGTGAAATCATCTTTTTTTTCTTTTTGAGCAAACAGAATCCTGATTTGAGTGCCGTCTGTATCATTAGACTCCAAAAATTGAGCTCTTTTATCTGTAGGCTCCTTTTCTGCAAACATTCATAAAAAGTATCAATTCTTAATAAATTCAAAGTAATTAATATTTATTTTAATAGTTAAATTGAGATAATAAATAGACTTATCACACCCTCCAACTTAATCATTGCTAGTCCATTAGCATTGTAATTAAAATAAAATCATGCATCACTAAAATTCTCTTTTGCAAAATTAAATCTAGGCTTAAGGTTGAAGAAGCTAGCCAATATCACTAACTAAGTATTGAGTTTTTGAAGTAAATTTGCAGTCAGAACTATCAGAAACTTTCTTAGAATTCATCTATAGATCTACAGCACTTATGTTTGTGATGGCTAACTTAGCATTTCGGTACTAGCTTGTAAGAAACAATGGTATCTTCGCTTATCACTTACTTTGATCAATTTTTTATTTTTTAACACCCTCAAATTAAGCACATGACCTGATATAGCTTTACACTGCCTGATATATATTATTTATTTATCTATTTATTTATTTATTTTTTAAATTTTTTAACGATATCTTCATATTGCCCATTTTTTTACGCAAACAACAACGCTTACTTAGGCGAAAGTGCCCGGTTACTCGATGAAAAATCAATGTTTAGAGTTGTTTTTTTTATATATATATATATATATATATATATTTTTATTATTAGACAGGTAGATTTTTTCTTAAATTTAAGTTTCTCTTATTGGGGTATATATCAATTACCAATTTTAGTAATAATTGAATCTCCAATTGACCTTACAACTAATACCTAATTTACCTCGTCAGTGTGCATGTGCAATGAAAGTGCTAATAGTCTTTAGATGACCTAAGTAGGTTACTAAAAATTGACCAGTAGTCTACTCCTTATCTCTATAGTAATTAGCCAATACTTTCTAACTCTATTACCTTTTCCTAGTCAATTTTGCTTAAGAATTTCTTTCACAGCACATGATTTATAAAAATTTTAAAATTTTAAAAAAATGCTATGGTGTTTTTAAAATATTTTTCAAAAAGGTTTCTCTTATCGGCAACGGCGCCAAAATTTGATCACTGTCGTTGGCAGTCAAAAATAAAACCTACTCACTACTACAGCTAGTAGTGAATCGGGATCGTATCCTCAGGGATCAAGGGCAATTATTTTACAAAAAAAAAAATTTATATGTAGAAGATTATATTAAGAATAGCGGTTATTAAAAGATAACAACTAATTAATTAATGAAATTAAAATAGCAAGAGAAGCAACCCAGAAATCTGAATCCATCATGCAAATAGTTTCTTATCATCCCAAGTTGAAGGAATCTAGTCACGCATTGTTGCCACTAGCATTCCCTCCATAATTTTCCTTTTTCAGGCCTAAATACAATAATCTAAATAAAAGAAGAATAAAAAGCGCTTTATAGAAACTCCTCCCCCCAACTACTGCCTGAGGTTCTCCTTTTATAGAGCTCGTCTAGGGTTTCCTTCTAATCAAAGTTGGAGTCAATCGGGCGCTCAAGATCGTTCAAATATTGTGAGAAAATTTTTCAGTCATCCATTCAACATCACCTGCCTTAGTTTACACCGAAAATCATGTGAAATCATCTCTTTCTTCCTTTTTGGACAAACCGAGTCCTGATTTGAGTGTCGTCTGCATCGTTGGACTCCAAAAATCGAGCTCTTTCATCTGTAGGCTCCTTTTCTGCAAATATCCATAAAAGTATCAATTCTTAATAAATTCAAAGTAATTAATATTTATTTTAATAATTAAATTGGATAATAAATAGACTTATCATCCACCTAGTCATGGTACTTACTAGCTACACCCTTTGCTACATCATGTCTTATAAATATATATACAAGCTCTTGTATATGCATGAGATAACTTCTAATCTGTTATTGTGTTTTTTGAACTCTCTCATTCTCATGTTAGAAATTATTTGAAAGATTTATGGTTTAAAGAAAAATATGCAGATTATCTACCCAAGAAGACTAATCTGGTTTGTCTATTATTATATAGACCAAAACATCTCTGAAAACCACCACTGCTCTGACTTTCTCCATTGGAACTTCCTTTTGAATTGTGATAAAATACACATTTCTTCTTTTAAATTTAATAGTGATATAAGATGCTGTCAAGTGGGTCAGATTAAGATGCCTCCAACCTTGACTCAGGCTTGGACCTACAAGGGAGTTAAGATCTATTTTCGACCCAAACATTACCCATCCAAGAGTCATGTTAGATTGAGTCTGGGTAGGAGTGATTCTGTAAGAGACCCATTAATTCTACAATTCAGTTGTGGATGTGTTAGAACCTATACCCAACCTCACAGTCATCAGGTCTGGTTCAGGCACAGAGCAGATTTAGATCCAGTTTCCAGGCATGCATCACTATTCAGAAAGCTTAAATCCCTTCAGGCCTTTAAAACAATTCTTAGGTGACTTGATTTCAAAGCATAATGAATCAATTTTAATTATGAATGAAAGTTACAAGTGCAAAATTATAGATTATATGCTTGGTTAACTTCTGGGTCCAGATCCACACCCTAATGTATTATATTATAGATTATACGATCGCTTTTACTAGACCCAGTCCTGGACCTGAGATGTTTCTAGGGTCTATCCTGGCACCCATACCCAACCCACAGTTCTGTGAACCTAGAAAGGGTTCGGGTCTGCAGATCTTATTTACAGGCTGTGACAGCTTTAAGTAATGCTAGTATTTTTTTTTTCCTGGCATTAATCAGCATCTAATCATGTGTCTTTCATGTGCACAAAGTTGAGGGAGTATGTTGATGACACTGAAGATTATATCAACATCATGTTGGATGACAAACAGAATCAACTGCTACAAATGGGTATCATGATCACCACAGCAAATATGATAGTCACTGCTGGTGTCGTAGTTACAGGTATATTTGGAATTAATATAATTATCGATCTCTTTAATGCTCCCTACATCAAATTCTGGGAGGCTACCTTTGGCATTGTAGGGGGCTGTATCGCTCTATATGTCTTAGCTATTTTGTTGGGCAAGAAAAGTGGGCTGCTGCAATAATATCACAGTTTTTGAGTGGGCATATAGCTCAGACAGAAGGTGCTTTTATTGTAACTTTGAGACCATGCTGTAAATTCCAGCAGGATGACCAAGTAAATAACTAAGCTCTTTGTCTTGCGAGTAATGGTTGAATTCATGTTTCTCCCTAAAAAATGAAGTATTATGTATGTTAAGATATTTTTACTTCATTAGGCTCCTTGTGAGAATTCAAATTAATGATTGTGTTTTCTTCTGCTGTTCATTGCGATAGCTTTCCATTGTTGGAAGTTTGAACATGTGGTTTTGTTGAGGCTGTGATATCATCTGGGAAAGGACGAATGCTAAATTTAATGTCATATCAAGCTCTGATTATGTGATCCCAGGTTGTCAAAATCCTTCTTTTAAATCTTTTTTTTTTCCATCCTAAGAATCAAATCTTTCTATAATTTTATCGAAATTAAGAGAAAGATGTAGGGAAACCTTTTTCTTTGTCCTTTTCAGGAGATCTTTGTCCATGAAAAGCAGTGAGATTATTGTTGTAGAAAAGAGTGTTGGTGGGAGTATTGGAATGTCATGGCTAACCCAATCAAAGGAAGATAATACGAGTCTAGAGTTAAACTCTATATCCTTAAGACAAATTTGCCCATACTGGTGCTTACGGATTATAGTGATTGTCTCCCAGAATACAACGGTATTCTTCTGATGAAAGCAGTACTACTATTCACCAGAACAACGAACCAAGAATGCTATACTCTCTTAAATTCAGAGTATACAAATGCCTAAGGAGAAAATGTTTCTCCGATCGATGCTTGGAATGCATGTGGCATGTCCTATTTATAGGTTTGAAGTGCCTCTTCGAAGTACTCATTCGGGAAAGATTGAAACCGATTTGACTTGATCGATTGTGATCAAGAGACATGAAGGAAGGGGCTTATCGGCTTTCGATATGTTGATTCGTCGTTTTGATTTGAAGATCACACTATCTATACACTGTTTCAGGTTGATTGGTGCGTATTTATATGTCGTTTTAAGATTCGATCTGCCGATCAATAATCAGGTGCGTATCTATACGCCGTTTCGATCTACTGATCACGATCGAGTGCGTGATCATTTTGTCGAGCTATCTCGCCAAGCCATCTTGCCGAGCCATCTCGTCTTGCCGAGCCATCTCGCCGAACCATCTGACCGAGCCATCTCGCTGAACCATTTGGCCGAGCCATCTAGCTGAACCATCTTGCTGAGCTATTTGGAATCATCTTGCCGAGCTATCCGGTAACGACTTGCCATTGACCCTTCATTCGATTGATCTTTGCATTTGATCTTGTCCCCTTATCCGATCGATCAACTAATCCAACGATGATCGTAATCCCTCATCATATGATCTGGATTCAGTCATTTTTGATAGTCAGATCTTCATAATTATGGAAAAATTTAAGACTCCTCATGCTCCTCGCGACGATACGCACGTGCGAAGTGCGCCTACAAAGCGCCCATTGCGCTCTTTGTACATGCGCGTGCACAGGAGTGATGCTATGCATCACCCTTAAGCTCTCTACTTAAGATGAGCCCAAATGCATAAGCATGGGAGAGGTTTCATATAAGGTGCTTCTACCTTTTAAAACTTTCATGTGGGACTAAAAAGATGTCACCAACTTCTCATTCAAACCAATGGGTATAGCCCAAAGGTTAAAACGATCCATTTTTCAACAATCCCCCGCATGAATAAAAATTGGACTTATATCAAAATTATCAAAGTTTTATCCCCCACACAAAATGATTTTAATGCAAAGAAATATGCAACACTTTAGAGAGTATAATGGAATGAAGTTGTATCAGGATAGGTAGCTTGTGTTTTGAACCTTCCTTAGTGAGTTGTTATTGAGTTTACTTGCTAAAAAGTAACATCATGTCTTGAACTTTTCAGCTTTTGTCGTAAATCAAAACAATAATAATCACACAACTTCTTTCCGAGCATTCTTTTGGTTCTCATGGTGGTGTTCATTTTGGCCCTGAACAACTCCTGGTCTCATGAGTGCTTTAGAGAATTAAAACTGAAGATTCTCATGGAATTGGTCCAGTTCATACTCACATAGGTAATTCTTATTAAGAGTATCCTGCTATACCCCATATGAAATTCATATCATAAGAACAATTAAAAGCAATGCTTATCCTAGTACTCTTAACAGGTAGCACTAATTATCATAGGAATGAGTAGGATTAGACATCCTTAGTGCTATATTGATCTCTTCATAATTTAGTTGTCCTTTTGAACCTAGATCTTGGGATCTCAGTCAGCTAGGCTGGATATCTATTATGAAGATTTTATTATAGGTTTTAAAATATTCCCCTCGATAAACAGTTTACTTGATCTCTTGGTAGGCTATCTTCTCAGGCAAGCAGCCGCAACCCTTACGTGCATGGAAGCTCTTGTCGAAGATCAGGCCACTGCCAAAGCCTAGAAATCTCGTGTCCAAAAAGGCCATGGGTTCCGGTAGCAACTCTACCAATGGTGTTCGACGTCGCAAGTTCCCAAATTCTTCCATCGATGCCACTCGATCAAGTGATCAAATTGGCACACCCCCAGCTTCCGAAGCCATGATTGATCATACACGCCCGCCTCTAGTAGCATTCTTCCATTTTTGACATTTGATAAATGCATCACTAATTTACAAATTATATAATTTTCAAAATATGAACAATGTAAAGATAATAAATTATGAATATCATAGTGTTGTTCTATAAATAATTAGTGACATGCCCATGTTTTGCACTGATCATTTTAAAATTTTAATTATAGTTAGATGAATATGATACCTAACTAAAGCAGTGATATAATAACATATAAGATAAGCTTAGCAAACATACATAAACCCATAGAAAAGCTTCAATGCCAAATATTGTATCCAAAATAAAATTAGTAAAGCGAAGTTATCTCAAAAGTATTATAAATCACGTGCCTACACCAGTTGTTTCTAATATTCACTTTGATTGTTGCCTTCTTTAAAAAATAAATCCAAATCTAGAATTCACCAGGGGTAGAATTGAGAAGAATTAACCATCATTGTTGTTGTTAAGTACATGTTTTCTATGTATGTATCTATATGTGTGTGTCTATATATATATATATATATATATATATATATATATATATATATATATATATATATATATATATAGTAATTGAGGGATAAATATCTAATATTATTATTTTTTGACTTAGTATTGCGAGTTTTTTTCAACTTGTGAATACGTAGAAGTGTTGGATTTATGAGCTTCTTGTTGTTGAAACCTTCATTATCTTCTTTGCTATCAACTTTTTTCAAAAATCAATTTTCTCTTTTCTAACATTAAAATTTTGAACTCCTCTTTTGATGCACCCTGTATTTGTTTTGTATATAATTTAATACTTGTAAATTATAAAATTAAAAAAATAGAAGTATTAGAAATAGTTAAAGGATATAGTTGATTACCATTTTGACGTTATCTACATCCTGTGTATTGCTTGATAAACATGGCTAAAGTATTTTTGTTATTGTAAATAGAATATTTTCAAACTTATTTTATTTGCATCATGTTCGTGATGTGTCGGAGCCTAAATGCAACTTTTTTTATTTAAAAATAAAAATTTCATCATAATGCGACACTTAGATTGTCTCTAGTAAAAAGCCAATAAGAAGATATCCCAATATTTATTAGATGCAAAGGAAGTCATAAGTTGTATTTTCCTATACAACTAATAAATTTTCTCAAACTTTCTTGTATGTTCTTGAATTTTTAATAGAATTTCAACATTGTCCTTAAACTTTTAAGTAATCCTAACTGTTGAATTCTCAAAATCATTTTTGAAAATTACTCAAAGCAAAAATTCTCAAAAAAAATCATTTTTGGTAATTTTTATTGCTTATTTAGCTATTTTTATTTAAAATTTTATACAGAAATCAATGTTGCATAAAACTAAAGGTAAGACAATAACCAAATACTTCTATAACATGATATTATGAGACACAGCACAAATGTAAATGCAAATGGTATGTCAAACAAATCTTATGTAGAAGATAAATAAAGCTAATACCAGGTTTATATGATCTTTTTTTTTAATTAAAAGTTGGATGCTAAATAAGGTGAAACGGAATTATAAGTAAAACTAAATATTTGGCATGTCCATGCATAGCTTAATTTGAATAAAACTATATATATATATATATATATATATATATATATATATATATATATATATATATATATATATATAAGTACTAAATTTTGCATTTATATGTAAAAAGATTTAGTAAAGGAGGGGACTTGGACATGTTATCCAATTCATAATAATTATTAATTACAAGCTAAATAAGATGCGGGAGGATTAGGGGTGCAACTTAGATTGAACCCGGCCCGTCGAACCCTGATTTACAGCAGTGTTTAAACTCATGTTTGCCCAATCCGAACCCAAAAGATCCGAATTTAATCCGGTCCGATTTGCAATTGGCCCAAGTTAGGGTTGACCGCAATCCGAACCCAAGGGTTATCCGAATGAAGGTGGCTTATCGACACAAGATTTTTGGAGTTGAAGGCGCCAATTGGATCGACGAGATGACCAACTTGAGGGCGAGAAAGCAAGGTCGTTAGTCGTAGGCAAGAAAAGAACAAACATAAAGATGACCATCCTCCATCAGCCATGGCAGGTTAAACACACCATTTGAAATGATGCTTCTAAAGTGGCGCTTTAAGTGGTGCTTTTAAGAAAGCATTATTTTATTGTACTTTGCATGAACTTTAGATGGAAGAAAGAAATAAACAGATAAAAATGATATTTTTAAAACATCATTTTAAATGATTTTTTTTTTTTTTTTTTTTTTTTTTTGCATCAGCGACGTTTTTTCTTTTAACATCATTTTAGAAATACTTTTTTTTTTTCAGACCATTCGCGTAAAACCGGTGTCAAAATGACACCAGTTTGAAAAAGGGCTCTCTTTTTTCTCTATATGCCGGCAAGTGAATTTTCATCAAAAATAGTAGCAGTAATAATAATAATATGGCAAGTGGATTGTTTATTTGGCCTCCGGCTGAGGAAAGCCGCCAGTAAATGGGTGCCATCCTCGTACCACCAGACAGCAGCCATGGCGTCCAGAATTCGGACTTCCCCCGCAGCCGAAATCTTCCGTGGTTCTCGCCACTCCGAACCGGATTTTTTCTAGATGTCCCGCCGCCCTACCCGGCAACCGAAAACCACGCTGTCTTTGCGCTTCTTCGATTCGGATTCGGATTCGATATTGGAGTAACTTCCACTCTCTTCTCAGGAAGCGTCCATCTCCGACTCGGATTTGATTTCATGAACTGTTAAAAGAGAAAGAAACCACCCTCGCGAAAGCCGGCCAGTCCATTGCAGGCGCCTATGGACAACCCCCGCCACCGGCCAGCTACTGCCACTGTATATATTTTGTTACATTCTAATGGTTCAGAGAAATCCAAATGAAAAGGTTACATGATTGGCTACAATCCCTTATTTTCAGTTGATTGAATTTACTAAATGATAATGGCGGTTTTTCTTTGATTATCTGTTTAAGTTGTGGATTGCATTTAGTCTACTGCCTTTAGTTCACTGCATGACTTATCTGTTTTATTGATACTACCATATGTGCATGCAAGATGGATGTCAAAAGAAAAGGAATAATACTAAGATATATGTCAATTATTAGCTAGTTTTTATTCTTGTACAGGAATTTATGAAGGAGTATCGCTGAGAAGAAGAAAAAAAAAAATTGAGATCAAATGAATGAGAAGATAAAAAATAAAAAATAAAAAACTTTGAAAGGAAATGCATTAGGTTTAGTTTATTTTCTTGTTTTGATTAATGACATCATCACAATCATAACAAACTCTTTTAGAATAATTTAAGGATGGTAAAGTTATTAGTGATTAGAAGAAAAACCATGTTAAATCAAACTGCTATCTACTAAGTTCTCATATTACCCCTTCAATTTGATGGGAAATTTTAGAATATCATATATTTATTGACACAATGTTAAGAATTACAAAGAGAGAGAAAAAAAAGAGATTTTTCTGATCTCTTCTATTGATTCCTATTCAGAAAAAATAACAAAGAAAGCATGAAATTAATATAAGAGTTATTTTCTTCTTAAAATAAGCAAAATAAGATAACATATAAGTTGGCCTTATATTGATTTTGATGACAACAAAATAATTAAGTATATACTAATGATCTTATGGTTGAGTTAACCAATTTTCAGATGAATCATCAAGAAGATGGTGTTGCTTCAACCCAAGGTAAATTGTGATTCAAAATTAAAGGTAATGTATTAATTCTATGGATATGCTTTACAATTTAAATTGTTTTCAAAAGGTTTGGAACAATTGAATTATTATTCAATGATCTTGGATTTTGTAATCACTGGATGATTTTTATATATTTTATATTTGGACGGTTCACTTGACAAAATGACTTTCAAGTTTAATTATATTTGCATTGTCTTGAACTGGGTTTAATTAATTTATAAATCATTCTTTCAAACTCCGCAATCAAATATTTATTCTATAAAGTTTTATTTAGCCTCTACGTATTGTGAATATTTTCTTGGAGTTGAATGAGTGCTAAAACTATTTTTAATATTTATTGGATGACCGGAATTTTGTGTTGGGCGATTGAGATTTAAAAGCCTTCGGTTTGCCTTTGGTTTGCCTTCGGTTTGTCTTCGATCGGATGCTTGCTAGCTTGCTTAGCTTGCCTATATTTTATCATGTAACGGTTGGCTCCCTGGCACTTAATATGTTGGCATACCAATGGTTGGAATTGGCATTCTAATTTTGAAATGTCTTCTGCCAATTCCTTGTGCGATTTTTGTTGGCATGCTAATTCTCATGCTGGCATACTGATTTCTGGATTTCGGCATATCAATTTTATTCGATTTTCTATTGTTTTTTAGCACTTAAGTTGGCATACCGGTTTAAGATTTTGGAATGCCAACATTCCAATTTGGCATGCTAATTTTTCAATGCTCTCTGGCTGATTTTTTGTTGCTCCAAATTGGATGCCGATTCCTGGTAATTGGCATGCCAACTTTTCAATTGGCATACCGATTTCTTAATGCTAACAGCTGCATTGTTTCCATGTGTTATTGGGCTGCCGATTTGAGGATTTTGGAATGCCGGTTTTTATATATTGGCATGCTACTTTTCTTGGCCTACTGGTTTTATGGATCGTGATGCTCTCTTCGTTGGATTTTTTGGACATTTTGCTGTAGGCTCTTGCTCCGATTTTTTTGTCCAATATTTCCATGGTTGGGATTTCTCTCTCCCTCCTCTATTTCACAACGGCTATATCTTGTTGTTCTTGTTATAAATAGTGAAGATGAATAGTGTTTCTTGAGGGAAGAAAAATAGAAGAAAAAGAAAGAGAAAATAGTGAAAAATAGTGTGAAAAATCGTATGAAATATAGAGTAAAATCTTGTTGAAATCTTTATGAAAAGAATCATTTGAAAGAGAGATTTATTGTTTGTAAGAGAGGTTTGTTGGAGAGTTGTATTCATGTTTCAAAGCCACCGGAGTTCATTTTTGCTGATTTTTGAAGTGGTCTTAAAGCTCCATCAACCTTCTTTGAAGAGCATTCAAGCTTCAATCAAAGGCTTCATTGTTGCTCCGACATGCTCAAAGGAAGAAGCCATCTTGAGAAGTGTTCTTCAAATTTGCTAAGTATTTCTTGTTGAATATCTGCTATTTATTAGGAGCTTATTGTATAATCTTGATACTATTGTGCTTGATCTTGTAAGGCTCGCTTGTGCCCAGAAAAGTATTGTGAAAGGTTCCCTTGTACCCGTAAACAAGATGACTAGCTTGGAGGATTAGTGTAAGGTCCCTTGTACCCGTAAACAAGAAGACTCTTGGAGGGCTAGTATGTAAGGCTTGATTGCTTATGCCCGTAAACAAGTTTGCTAGCTAGATAGGCTAGTGGTGATAGTGGAATACCCAAGGTGTTCTTGGGGAGTGGATGTAGGTGCAGATTGGCACCAAACCACTATAAATCCCTTGTGTTTCGTTGTGCTCTTTATTGTATTGCTTGTATATTATTTTCACTGCACTATACTTAGTTTATTTGTAAAAAAATTTAATTGCATATACTTGCTAATTAGTCTAGTTAATTTTGAGAAACCCAATTCACCCCCCCTCTTGGGTTGCTATATCTGGGCAACAATATATAAGAAGAACATTTTAAAAAAATGAGTTAACAAAATGAAAAGATATAAATAATAGGTTTAAACATAGTTTTTCTGCTCTCAAAATTACCACACAAAAAAACTCCGACGTCATGCCTGATTATTTCTCCTATACTTTATTAAAAATTGTAGATCAGAGATAGACTTGTGAAAAAATAGAAAACACAAAAGGCAGCATAAATAACCTGGATTGCATCAATGTCTTCAAGCAAAAGAAGAGGAGGAAAAAAATGAAATTTAAATATGCCAAAAGACTTTAAAACGTTAGTTGAAATCTTGGTCTATTCTTATATTTCCTTTTGAAATTATGTTAAGAAGGGAAAAAATAGCAAGGCTTTTAAGGAAATTTCTTCATAGAGTTCTATATAGATGTTTATATTCTATATTAAATTTTAAATTTTCTCTTCTTCATTTAAAACTTAATTTATCCTTTTTTTTTTACATATAATTGGCATCATGCATGGTGTCATATTGTTATAACTCATCAAGGCCCTAAAGCCCTTAGCACTTGGTCCAACATAAATCGAATTCCATGTGCCTCCATGTGACAAATGTCTCGAATAGAATTCCAACCAATACAAATTGAACTCAAACAATGTTACAACAAATTGAAACTTAGGGAGCACTCAGATAGGAACATCCATCACCATTTTCCCTATATACAGGGGTACCATTTGTATTGCCCTAAGACATGTAAAATTGGCATAAAATACATTGGCAAAAATCCGAAACATTCATCATCATTACCCTAGCCTCTTCTCAAAATGGGATAGGCTATGAAACACAATAAGTGGAGAAGTCTAAAGCTTTATTTTATTAAGTACAGAGCAAAGTAGACTGAGGACATGGTTCTGTTCTGCAGGCACAATGAATATCTGTCCAAGTTTCTTTGGTGGGTTGGGTCCCAAATGGGCAATGATTTGATAAATCTGATTAGTCTGGATATACTGTAACACCTTGTCCTGTATTGGAATTGTGATGGCTTTTTAAGACCTGGATGACCACCAGCCTGGCCAAGCCTGTTCGCATGAAGTAGGATGTAGAAGAGTGGCTATTATTTAACTACTATGATTATGGATATTGGTTAGGTTATTGTGCCATTTGGATCACAATTTTTGCACTTGATAGGTTGTTGCGAAGCAAGCCTGGATAAAAAAGAGCAAGACATTAAGCCATACCTTTTTGGCTGCTGGAGCAAACCAGATGTTTATAAGCCTTGAGAAGACTACTTGAATTGCAAACAGGACACATTGATGGCCTGACTGTCTGTATATTGCGTTTTCCATGCTGATGTTTTTGTTCCTCTACAAGGATTGCAAGTTTGCTTCTCCTTTCACCTAAACAATAGCGAGTAAAACTTTTTCTATGGTCAATAATTGGAGCTTGTAGTTTTAGTCATAGTAAACAACTAATTAACCTTAATTTTCAGTCTTCTCTGCGCAATTTTATTGAAATTGTGAATAAAGGATTTAGCAATTTCTTGTAAGGATTACTTTAATTATTTATAATAGTTCTTCTATTTGATGTCTCGATATATGCGTTTGTTCATGTGAAAGAAATTTTATGCATCAAAGTATCTGGGTGTATTCAGGGATAAAGATTTTAAAGACCAAGTCCGACAACAGCCAAGGAAGCTTAGCTGCTTTTAATCCTAAAATTGAGGAGTTGAAGATGCTTCTAAATGCTTGCTTCATCCAGATTGATGGTGTTCTAAACAAATTAACACATGTAGGTTCTGCTGTCTTTTCTGTTGCAATCTTTCAGCATGTTGATATCCTTCTGTTTTCTTTCCAAGTGTTTGATACAACTAATTCTGAGCTTTAAGGGAAAATATAGAAGGCAATTTGCTGCTATTATTATTGGTGTTCTATCATAGGCTAGGCACCTGAAATTTTTAAGTTTCAAAAAAGACACTGCGAAGGCCAATTTGCCCCTGAAAAGTAGTGGTGCTAGAATCGTTGGTTATAGAACTAATATTGTCTTTATCTACATATACCAATATATAATCAGAACTCCAGGAATCCACGTCAGATGTTCTATGCATACTCTCATGTGAATTGCATGTGACCATGAACTAATGTACAAGAACAAGATGGGTCCTGCACATAATGTCTGCCTCTATTTGTACCTGCTTGTAAACCTGTTAATAGTTGCACACACATATATTTTGGCCAAATATAGCTAAGTCTGAATCCGATGCCTTCTTCATCCTTCAATCCACATAGTTAATGAATCTTAAAGATAGAAAAAGTGAAAAAAATGCGACGACTCCAGAATCCATGTGGATCCAAGGATGGAAAAGATGGTCGGATTTTGAACTTAGCTATATTTGAATGTAGCCAAGTCTACCTCTATATATATACATATATAAAAATAATAATTAATTTAAAAAAATTTTATTAAAATTAAAAAATCAAGTAGAGTTCCTGGATTCATGTTTTTGTCTTTCTACTTCATTTAGTTTGACATATTCTTCGTGTAGACCACAACAACAATGAACACCATTGATGCTTCAGATTGCTGTCACATGGGAATTTTGTATAATTTTGTTAGTAAATCACATTCTCCATCATCAAATTAACACTTTTAGCAGTAATTTTTATATCATTCCTTTGTGTCGCTCACTCTAATTTGTCCTCTATCTTCTCATAGTTGAGAGGGCATGTGGAGCGTACAGAATATTGCACCACCATCATGATCATGCTGGATTACAAAAAGAATCAGCTGCAACACATGGGAAAGATGCTCAACAACTATTGTTGTCTGTTGTGGTTGCGGGTATGTTTGGTATGATGGTATGTATTTCACTCTTTGATGGTCCAGCCTTTTCCCAATCCTGGGAGACCACTTTTGGCACCATAGGGGGTGCAATGATCATGGTTCTGAGTTATAAAGCATATGGCGTTGACTTGAAACACGCTTTACGCATGCAACCTTGAGATCATTTTTGTGAAATTAGAGCAGTATGATGTACTAAAAAAACATAGCGAGAGAATGATATTTTATATTCCACTGTTTGAATGTCAATTTTGATGCTTTTTCTTTATCTTCTCAACCCTATGACTGAGGGTTCAATTTGATGCTTTTTAAGCATGCATATTTATGACTAAATCAACATTTCTTTTATGTAATTACTGGAATTTTCATGAGAATTATTCTGCTACGCATTTGTTTGTATTTCCTCTGTAAGATATTCAAACTTTTTGCCTTGTTATATTGTGGCAGTGACATTTTTTTAATATTTAATTACTGGAATTGTCGTAATAATTGTTCTATTATGCATTTGTTTAGTTTTCTTCAGTTAGACATTTGAAATTTTAGCGTTGGTATATTGTTGATAGAATTGCAAAATGTGGGCTTTATTTTCCTCCCAAGTAAAAACATTAGCACATGAAAGAAAATTGAGGCCGTTGCTGAAACATTTTCTTTTGCCATTTGATACTTCTGCCCAGAAAGAGGCAAAGTAAATTCTCTTTTTCTTCAACCAAGATTTATCTATTCATATCCTTCCAGTATATTTTCTTTTGCTAGGGCTACAATTTGAAATATACTGAAGTTTATTTAATTGGGTGATTGCATCTTACCCCAGTAGGGAAAACTCATTGGAATCAAGCTCTTCTTCTGTTCTTTCTAATCAGACGGCTTGATAGATGGTAAATCTTAGGCTATGTTGGTTGATGTCCACTACCAGGGATAACTTAGTAATCGTCACTGAATGGTATAAGCTGCTAGCCATTGTAGAAATACTTGAGCTTCAGAATACTTCATTAATCCGCCAAATTGATAGGATTTCTGCTTTCTTTGGACTCAAAACTGACGTGTTGGACATTTCTCACCACGGAGCACAGCCTCTACCTTCAAGAATGAAAGATAAAACCATCATTATCTCACTGTTATCCAAGCTTTCTTTGCTAAGTATAACAACTGGAAGTTTATTAGTCGCATCAAATGCCCTACAACTGATGGAATCTCTATAAGAACATACTGAGTCTTAAATCTTGATTCAACCTTTATACCAAAAATCAAAAGAAAAAAAAAAAAAATCCAGAAGCACCTCGCTGATCAAGGTTATCTGTGCAGAATTCTTCTTCAGACACAGCAATGCAGCTTGGGACATCAGAGAAACCTCTTTGGTTGTGCATGAATTTTCCAACCTTGGATCCATCATTTGCATTAGCGAACCATTATCAAGGAGTGGCAAAGCCTGTTTATAGGAGATTGACTGTCAATTAATATTCTAAAGATAACAGTAGCTATTAGCAGTCTTAATAACAGCCTTACACTGTCAACCATCTGCTCTCCCCTGTCGCCAGCATCGACCCTGAAGGCCTGCCCGGTCAATAGTTCCAACAGAAACAAACCAAATGCATATACATCAAGGGAGAGGTGTATCCTGTTTGTAAAAGTACAAGCATTATAATGAATTTGGCGATTTGATATGGTTGATCAAAAAAGAGGAGACAATAATGTTATTGTTCAGGAGATGATCTATTCAAGTGCTGCATGGTCACATCTGTAAAAAAAAATGTTTACTTGTTGGGTTCTTCCATGCATGAAGAAGTAGTATTGATCATGCTGGGATCTCCAAGCCTTTTAGCAGAAGTGAAGTTGGTGAGCTTCAGAAGATGAATGATAAAAGGGTTATAAATTTTCTTGTAAAATTGCTTGTAACTTCTCATAATAATTAGGATAGTGATCTAAAGATGTATACCATTGGAGAGAAATTATGGCATAAACTGACGTTGGAGGAATGCAGGGAGAGGTGTGAAATAGGTCCGTCTGGGCACTCCTCATGAAGATAACGTAGGCAGCTGCAAATTCCCATTGCAATATCCCATCTTTTCCTCCATGATAAATTCTTTGCCCGATCATCAACTAGTTCAAAAGAAGGTTTTAGATCTAATTTGTCCAAAATTTATGGGATTGGTGAAGTAATCCTTTGTTTCATCACCTATTGCCATGCAAATCATTTAAACCTGATTTGAAGTACAACCAGTATTTTTATGGACCAAATATTAAGAATTAATTGATGCTACTAAACTATCACAAACCCCAATTTGCCTGAAACATTTAAGAAATATTAAACATTTCAGTCTATTAAATGTAAAATTGATTTTAAGCAAGCAAATAAGAAAGTAATCTGAAAGAGAATAGCTATAAAATAATACTCACACTGTAAATGTGTGTCCAGAGATCCATTGCAAGGACTGTCACATAAGAGAAACATAGCAGCATCAGTAGAACAATATCCGACTAGGTTTAAGATGTTTCGGTGGCGAACACTTCTAAGAATTTTGAGTTCAGACCAAAAACTTTCATGGTTTTCAATGAAGCACTTGACCAGCACTGCTGTTCCTTGATGAATTCCCTGGTAGATTTGCAAGTCATCTCCCTTGCAAGCAATGTTCTGATCAGAGAACTTGTTAGTTATGGCCTCCAGCTCACCATGGGTAATGTTTTGAGGAAAACCAGGTCTACATGAAAGTGGGCACCAATAAACAATTGGTGAAGTTGGATGCAACACTTCTTCCTTGAAAGGTTCTTGATTCACATTATTCTCATACTGATCTACTGGTGTGGTATCTGTGACCGTGAACTTTTTAACCAAGTCACCTTTTCCAATAGCTTTTGATGGCAGCATTGTTGCAACCTTACTCCCTTTCATTGTTGCAACATTGCAGCGTATTTTTGCATGTATGAACTCCATGTCTTTCTTCAAGTGACTGTTAAATGATGAACAACAAAAGAACCGAGCATTTAGCAAGTACATTGAAAGCTTCTCTCCTTGAAAGCTTTAATATTTCCATGCAATGTTTGAGATGCGATAATTTTTTATAAGAAAATAAATTTTATTTTCCCTCCATATGATTTGGTGTATTCTTCCATTAACTTACTCCTATTAGGAATTTGTGATGAATTAGGATTCCCAAAGTCTACAGAGGATGTGGCCTCCCATGTTATTAAAAGAATTGCCCATCAAGCATATCTTAGATAAGAGTTGAAGTGATTAAAAGGCATATTGATTCTGTGCCAACAAAAAGGCCATAATAATTTAAATATTTCATAAGTAATTTAAACCTTTCTCTTTTTCCTTTTTTGAGACATCATTAGTAATTCAATTACCTATCTAATACAATCCAACGGGTGTTGTTGTTCTGTGCTTCTTCTATAATTATGTTCTTTGGAGAAAATCCTGCAGCGAGTTTCATTTCCAGCTGCACCTGAAAACTTGACAGAAAAGGTTAAACTGTGATTTTATCTTCAACAAATTGCTATATACAAAGTATGACAGAGAAGAGGAAAATCTCTGACATTGTTTTTGTTGCATTGCCGGTAAAATGGCTGAAGTTTTTGGTGGTATTCTTCCCTCCTTTTCATAATCTCCTCCTCAAGAACTTTAGGTTCCATGTCTCCTGGTACTGAAAACTCCAATCTTTCCCCTGCATAAATTTCAGCCCAAGTTTAGAGTACAGACACTAAGTTGAAAAGAAAATGATGGATTACTAATTTGATAAAACTGGTAAAAATCTATACTGAGAACATCTGAATTGCATTAAGAATTTAGCATTGAAGTCCATTTCAGCTGCTGAATCCTCTACTAACCAACAACCACATGAAACTACCACAAAGAATTCCAGGTAGTCTGAAATCAAATATCTTGACATAAACCGATCGATAGAACTCGTCTACTCTGAGGATTCAAGGAACAAGAAAATTCGAGCTACTATTATAATAACATATCTGCTTGGAGTTTGATGCCATCAGGTGGTCTAAAACAACTTCAGCTTCCACTCATGAAACTCTATATAATTTAAAGAGAAAATCAAAGAAATGGAATCAAATACAAATTTTAAAAACATCAAATCGGAAGAGAAAAAAATGCTTGCAAGACACCCATATATCTCTCATTTTGGGATCTACATAAATTAGCATGATAAGAAAAGAAATGCATGATCATTAATTATAGCGCTGGCCTGCGCCTCCTTTGCTATGCCGTTCAAGAGGGACTAAAGTCTAAACCAACCAAATGAAGCCAAACCCAAGTTTCCCTTGAGCCTCCACAGCTAAAAAGTTGAAGTTTTTTTTGGCATTCATTTCATGGAACAGTATCGAATTAGATGGTAGATGAAGATTACATATAGAAGTTACGCCCATTCCCACGTAGACACGGGGAAAGCAAAAGGCTGCCTTCTTTCTGGCAAAGGACTCGGAGATGATACAAAGCACCACCACTGCATCCCCTGGCCGTACCACGTTGTTGAGGGCCCAATCCAGAGCGCCCACGCACCCTTTGATCCGGTTCGCATCCACCGCCACGACCACACTCTCCCGTGCCGCCGCCGCCGCCGACGACGACGACGACGATGATTTGAAGGGCTTCATCCCTTAAACTTTCTTTGTTCGACTCTGCTCTGAATCACAAGGAAGTCCAAATCTTTTTAGTAGGCAAGTGGGACAAGGATCTCTAAATGCCGTTCGTTGTATCTCAAGGCAACGGCTCGGAAACAACGTCTTGTTCTTGTTCTTGTTCTTGTTCTTGATTGCCGGGAAATAATCGTTAACTTGAGTTTAATTTGTCTCGAAGCGGAACTTGGAGAATTTTACGGGGTAGATGAAAGCCTGTCAGATGAGCGACACGTCACTTTTAAGTACACACCATCAACGTTTTATAAGGTCCAGGATATGGCCTCTGGGAATTGGAGGGTTAAGATTGCAATGGGATTCTTGGTTCGGATTTAGATCTTTTGTGCGAAAGAATAGAAAATATTATATGCATGAACAACCTTTCGATCTACTTTAAGATCCAAACGAAACGTTTGTTTTGTAACCGTTAGACATATCTGAAATTCTTGTTTTACAAAATTTTAATATTTTTTATTTATTTAAAAAATAAAAAGATAATAAAATATGAATCATATTTTTTATTGTTTCACATAAATAATAAAATGTAAATCATATTCTTATTTTTTTTTACTCATATACTTCTTCGTTAAAGAATATAGTTATAAGCCATATTCCTATTCCAACAGAAAAATAAAGATATGGCTCATGTTTCTATTCTATTATTCATGTATTGTTGCATTGAAAAAATAAGGATATAAATATATTCTTATTCTTTTAACTGAAAAACATAGATATAAATCATATTCCTATTTTGTTACTCGATCATGTATTTCTTCACTAAAAAGTAAGGATATGAGCCATGTCCTATTCTTTTAACTAAAAATTAGAAATATGAGCCATATCCCTATTTATTACTTATACACTTCTTCCTTGAAGAATAGGGATATGAGACATATTCATATTCTTTTAACTAAAAATACTTTTAAATTAAAGAATAGATGTATGAGTTAAATTTTTATTATTTTACTTATACTTCTTCATTGAAGAATAGAGATATAAAACATATTTCTATTTCTTTACTCTTGTGAGAAAAACAAGGTTTTCTTTATTTTCTCTTTCGAATCCATCATGGTTTTGAAAATTGAATTGGATGGCCGACCAAATCGATTCAATTTTATTATTAAAGTTGACTTTTATATGATTCGGTTAAAATCAAAAAACCCATTGAATCGGTCGGATTCTGAAGAATCGGTCCAACCCGATTTTAGACGTTTAGTTTTGATAAACGAAATTAGGGTTTAGTTTTTTGGGGTTTAAATTTTTCACTTCGATTTGCACCTGATTAATTTCATTAATTTAAATTATAAAATTTGAATAGAAAATATTATGTTATATAAAATTTTCTTAAACAAGTATATAATTAGTTTTAAAGATATTTTTTTATAATTTGATATTTATATTTTATTATTTATATTATTAAATTAAAAATTAATTATAACATTATTCGATTTGATCAAATCGATTTATCCGATCAAATCGATTGACTCATATCTAAGTATCAAGCCAATTTGTTGTCCGAACCAATTTTCAAAACATTTGAGTCCATATGACGTCCATTAGAAAAACATCTTTCTATATTAGTTCTTTCAAATCTTAAAGCAATAATTAAGCTATTGAAAGATTACCCGTATAAACTTTTGCATGAGAGACCTAACTTAAAACAAAGATCCTTTGTGATACAAACTTTACACTAAAGAATGACATGCATATTTGGATGGCCACCCCATGTTCCATTTCAAATATTAATGGCTATGCTTCACCACGAATCCACCCTTGTATAACATCTAATAATTTTTTCTCTATTTTGCAAATATGTCACAACTACCTGAGTTTAAGATCTAAAGATATACAGCACTCTATCATACAAAGCATGCACCACAAAGGATCACCACCCATTGAGCTTTGCCTTGTGTAACCAGGCTATGGACACACTTGACCTGAACCTAGCCCAACTTGATCTAGGCTATGAAAATATGGCGAGCTCACCTTCGACTGGTTGGGAATCACACCTTCGACGTTGGGGTTAGAAATGATGAGCATCAAAGAAGATTCATTCAATACATGCAGGTGGTACAAGCATGCATGCACGTACGTGTATGCTTACATGCTATACATGCACAAATAGATACGTAGAAGGATGAGGATGATACCCAAGAGCTGTGCTATGGCACCTGTTGCTGCCAAATCACTTGCGATAAGCGCCGGATGAGCTGAGATCTCAGCAGGCCTTCGAGAGTGTAGAGAGGTCACCGTCTTCCTTCTGGGGCCTGCAAGAAAAGTTCCGGACCGGTGGTTCCGATGGGGACCCTCCGACGCTCAAGTCAGCGATCTGGAGAACATGGATTTTTTAATGAAAGAGTCGAGATTGAGTCCTCCCCCCCTCGTTGTGAGTCGGGGTCTCTATATACCTGTTCAGGGTCCCTCTTATCCTTTGTTCGCAACAGTTGAATCCTCTCAGATGGTTGGCAGTTTTCGGTCCTTTGACGTGCCGCAAAGGACGGGTAGTGGGGCCGAACGTGGGGGGTCATGCCTGCCGTTAGCGGCGCCAAGGAAAGGTACGTTCGTTGCCCACGTCGCCGAGCACGTTCATAGTGAAGTTATCCGCCACTCTCGAGGGAAGTGGGCCATGTAGCTTAAACGTGGGTGGCCATTGCCGAAACCGACGCCAAGGCCGATGCGAAGGTCGAGATGGGTCGGAGCCGACGCCGATGCTGTTGCCGAGACCGACGCCGTGACCGACATCGAGACGGGAATGGGCCATGACCGATGCGAAGGTCGAGATGGGTCGTGACCGATGCGGAGGTCGAGATGGGCCGGAGCCGACGCCGTTGCCGAGATCGACGCCGTGGTCGAAGTGGGTCACGATCGATGCCAAGATCGAGGTGGGCCGCTGCTAAGATGAGCCCACGGCCGAGAAGAGCGAAGTGTGCCGGACCGTGTGACATTGAGTTCGTGATCCCTCCATCTCGTGGTCATGTGGTTTGATCAGCCGCATTAGCCGAAGGGACATCAGAGGTTGGGGCTGTCGGCCATGGGGCCGTCGGCCTTGGAGCTGTCGGCCGTGGGCCATCGGCCTTGGAGCTGTCGGCCATGGAGCCGTCGGCCTTGGAGCTATCGGCCGTGGGGCCATCGGCCTTGGAGCTATCGGCCGTGGAGCCGTCGGCCTTGGAGCCATCGTCCTTGGAGCTGTCGGTCATGGGGTTGTCGGCCATTGGGACTGTCGGCCGTGGAGCCGTCGGCCTTGGAGCTGTCGGCCGTGGAGCCATCAGCCTTGGAGCTATCGGCCATGGGGTTGTCGGCCATTGGGGCTGTCGGCCATGGGGCCGTCGGCCTTGGGGCCTAGAGCAATTAGGAGCGCGTGGCTCTATGAGGCCATAAACGCCACCGTGGCCGAATGGCCCTTTGGAGGCTAAAGGGGGCTTCGTCTGTTTCCTTCCTTCACCGTTCTCTAACGGCGTTGGATCAGTCACATCAGATGCCCCCTCGTCCCTGAGACGAAGCGGACCCACCCCAGCAAGGCGAAAGGGGCGTTACCTCCCAAGTGGTTGATCCCCACCTGACTTTGGGTCTTCCACTTTTGACATGATGTTTGGATGAGGGTCCCCGCCCATATGCCATGGAGGCAGAGAGCCAGTGAGGCCGCAATGATGCTCCTGAGGCAGGAGGAGCCGTTAGGCCTTTTTCGTAGATGTTTGCCCTTGCATCGTATTTGATATCGACGCCGATTACAGGCTTGAGAGCTTAGGAGCGGATGCCAGTCAACTATGAAATGGGGAGTTGGCTTCTCCCAGCTGTGAGTTGTCTTGAGGCTTCTTGATGGCTGAAAGTAACCAGCTATATGTTGCAAGTGTGTAATTTAAACAAAGGTATTACCCGATTGGCCGTTGGCCGCTGATACAGAGTTGAGGCCGTTGAGGCTGAAATGAAGCCGTTGAGGCTGTAACGAAGCCGCTGAGGAAAAGTTAAGGCCGTCGAGAGCTTTTTGAACCCCGGAGGATGACCCGGGAGTCGCTGGGATTCGACCATGCTCTGGAGCCTTTAACCCCGGAGGGTGGCCAGAGAGTTGAGAGTCGTCATGTGTCTTTTTCTTTAAAGAAATTGGTCTCCTTCTGCAGAGTTGATGACCTGCCCCCCAGGGAACCATGATGATCGAAGGCGGGGGGGGGACCAGTGCTGAAATCCAAGGGCAGCTGGAATGGAATCCGCAGGAGGTCCTGGGCTTGGATTGCCGACGCGGAGCCGAGCTTGAGTGTCGAGGGGAGACTCGGGCTTGAGTGTGCCGACGCGGAGCGGGCTTGAAGGTGCCGACGCGGAGCGTGGCTTGAGTGCCGACACGAGGCCGGTCTTTAAGTGCCGACGCGGGGCCGGTCTTTAAGTTACCGGTGCGGAACCAGTCTTTTTGTGCCGACGCGGAGCCAATCTTTGGTGCCGACGCGGAGCCGATCTTTAGTTGCCGGTGCGGAACCGGTCTTTTTGTGCCAACGCGGAGCCGGTCTTAAGTTACCGGTGCGGAATCGGTCTTTTTGTGCCAACGCAGAGCCGGTCTTAAGTTACCGGTGCGGAACCGGTCTTTTTGTGCCAACGCAGAGCCGGTCTTAAGTTGTCGGTGCGGAACCGGTCTTTTTGTGCTGACGCGGAGCCGGTCTTTAAGTGCCGACATGGAGCCGGTCTTTAGTTGCTGGTGCGGAACCGGTCTTGTTGTGCCGATGCGGAGCCGATCTTTGGTGCCGATGCGGAGCCGGTCTTTAGTTGCCAGTGCGAAACCGGTCTCTTTGTGCCGACGCGGAGCCGGTCTTAAGTTGCCGATGCAAAACCGATCTTTTTGTGCCGACGCAGAACCGGTCTTTAAGTGCCGACGTAGAGCCGGTCTTTAGTTGCCAGTGTGGAACCAGTCTTTTTGTGCCAATGCAGAGCCGGTCTTTGGTGCCGATGCGGAGCCGGTCTTTAGTTGCCGGTGCGGAACCGGTCTCTTTGTGCCGACGCGGAGCCGGTCTTAAGTTACCGGTGCGGAACCGGTCTTTTTGTGCCGACGCGGAGCCGGTCTTAAGTTGCCGGTACTGAACCGGTCTTTTTGTACCGACATGGAGCCAGTCTTTAAGTGCCAATGCGGAGCCGGTCTTTAGTTGCCGGTGTGGAACCGGTCTTGTTGTGCCGACGCGGAGCCGGTCTTTGGTGCTGACGCGGAGCCGGTCTTTAGTTGCCGGTGCGGAACCGGTCTTTTTTGCCGACGCGGAGCCGATTTTAAGTTGCCGATGCGGAACCGATCTTTTTTGCCGATGCGGAGCCGGTCTTTGGTGCCGACGCGGAGCCGGTCTTTAGTTGCCCGTGCGGAACCGGTCTTTTTTGCCGACGCGGAGCCGGTCTTAAGTTGCCAATGCGGAATCGGTCTTTTTTGCTGACGCGGAGCCGGTCTTAAGTTGCCGGTGCGGAACCGGTCTTTTTCGTCGTAAGTTGTCCGCGTTCCACGTGCGGGGGAGAAGCTTCCCATCTATCCCTTCCACTTTGTACGCTCCGTGATGGAGCACTTCCATGACACGATAAGGTCCATCCCATTCTGGTGCCAGCTTGTCTCCTTCCGTCGACTTTTCGAGCTACTGCTTGCTCCCCATGAGATCATGCTATTATTTTTTCCGTTGGGGCATTGTCGATGCCAGTCTGAGGCGCTGGAGGTGCCGATGTACCCGGGGCAGTGGGATTTCTTCGAACGAATTTGCCCAAGTGACCCTGCTGGACAAGCTCTTCAATGGCCATCTTCAAATGGCGGTAGTCTTCAGTGTCATATCCATAGTCTCGGTGATACCGGCAGTAAAGCTCTTTGTTGCGGGGGTTTACTGACTTTAGGGGACGTGGGCGTTGAAAGTAAGGGTCCTCTTCAATCTCTAGTAGGATGTGGGAGATCGAAGCCATGAGAGGAGTAAACTGCTCCTTAGGAACTAGCGCCTGGGGCTGGTGGTCAAAGCGACGGGGTGGTTCGGGCTGCCTGGATCATCCCGCAGCTGGTTCCGTGGGTGTCGGCTTCTTATTGGAACTCTTGTCGGCTTCCCTTCTGGACGAGTCAGCCTCATCGGCGCGGATGTACTTCTGTGCCTGACTTAGCAACTCGGCATAGGAGCTGGGAGGCTTTTTGTCCAGAGAATATGCAAATCTGGAGGGGCGGAGTCCTCGCTTCAATGCTAGGGTAGTGACAGAATCTTCCAAGTTATAGACTTCAAGCGCGGCCTCCTTAAATCGAGCTACAAAGTCCTTCAAGGTCTCACCACTTCTTTGTTGGATGGCAACAAACTATCGGCAACTCGAGTGATCTTCCGACATGCATCAAAGTGAGCCAGGAAAGACCGCTCAAGTTGCCTAAACGAATTGATACTGCGGGGCGGCAGACGAGAATACCATGCACGCGCTGCTTTCCGTAGTGTGGCTGAAAAAGCAACACACAGAAGAGAGTCTGTCGCCCCTTGGACCTGCATGAGGACCTTATAGCTCTCTAAGTGGTCCAGAGGGTCCATCGTACCGTCGTAGGGGTCCAGCTAGGGAAGACGGAACCGAGGCGGAACCGGCTCCTCCATGATGCGGCGGGAGAGCGGAGGACGATGGTCGTATATCACCTCGTGAGGATTGGCGATTTGACGATTGAGCTCTTCCAACCGCTGATGATATTCATCGAGCCGCCGCTCAGCCCGACGAGTGGCTCTCCTATTGATGTCGTCTTTAGAAGAGTCAAAGGATGAAGATGGGGAGGCACGGCGATGTGCAGAGTGCACCTGCCGTGGCTCTTTCTCATCGTGTTGCCAGAGAAGATAATCAGAATGACGAGAGCGGGATCGTCATCGTTTCGAGGTTTCTCGACAGCGCGGCCTCTGGGATGAGTGATGGGAGGCTTCCGAGGGAGTTCTACCCTGATGAGGCCGGCTAGCATCATGGCCTTCCTCACGGAACAAAGGGGGTTGTGGTGGTTCAGGTACGACAGCGAAGCAATGCTCTTGTAACCTTTGCACCACGGTTACCATATCTTGTACTTGACGGGCCAGGGCGTCGAGCCGATCAACCTGGCCAACCGAAGGTGGTGCAGGCGGAACATAGAGGTTATCCTCCAATTGTTCAGCCTGTGGGACACGCTCCGCAGCATGGCTGGTGGAAACTTCCTGAGCTCGCGTTGTCACCATCGTCTTTCTTGCGGAATTAACAGAGTCACAGGGAGAGTGCATTGCCTGCCCCCCTACCTGGCGCGCCAATCTGTTTCTGCCAAATCACTTGCGATGAGCGCCAGGTGAGCTGAGATCTCAGCATGCCTTCGAGAGTGTAGAGAGGTCACCGTCTTCCTTCTGGGGCCTGCAAGAAAAGTCCCAGACCGGTGGTTCCGGCGGAGACCCTCCGACGCTCAAGTCATCGATCTGAAGAACATGAATTTTTTAATGAAAGAGTCGAGATTGAGTCCTCCCCCCTCGTTGTGAGTCGGGGTCTCTATATACCTGTTCAGGGTCCCTCTTACCCTTTGTTCGCAACAGTTGAATCCTCCCGGATGGTTGGCAGTTTTCGGTCCTTTGACGTGCCGCAAAGGACGGGTAGTGGGGCCGAACGTGGGGGGTCATGCCTGCCGTTAGCGGCGCCAAGGGAAGGCACGTTCGTTGCCCACGTCGCTGAGCACGTTCATAGTGAAGTTATCCGCCACTCTCGAGGGAAGTGGGCCACGTAGCTTGAACGTAGGTGGCCGTTGCCGAAACCGATGCCAAGGCCGACACGAAGGTCGAGATGGGCCGGAGCCGACGCCGATGCCATTGCCGAGACCGATGCCGTGACCGACACCGAGACGGGAATAAGCCGTGACCGATGCGAAGGTCGAAATGGGCCGTGACCGATGCGGAGGTCGAGATGGGCCGGAGCCGACGCCGACGCCATTGCCGAGACCGACGCCGTGGTCGAAGTGGGCCACGGCCGATGCCAAGATCGAGGTGGACCGCTGCTAAGATGAGCCTAAGGCCGAGAAGAGCAGAGTGTGCCGAACCGTGTGACATTGAGTTCGTGATCCCTCCATCTCGTGGGTCATGTGGTTTGATCAGCCGCATCAGCCGAAGAGACATTAGAGGTTGGGGCTGTTGGCCATGGGGCCGTCGACCTTGGAGCCGTCGGCCGGGCGACCGTCGGCCTTGGAGCCGTCGGCCTTGGAGCGGTCGGCCTTGGAGCCGCCGGCCTTGGAGCCGTCGGCCGTGGAGCCATCGGCCATTGGGGCCATCGGCCATGGAGCCGTCGGCCTTGGGGCCTAGAGCAATTGGGAGCGCGTGGCTCTATGAGGCCATAAACGCCACCGTGGCCGAAGGGCCCTTTGGAGGCCAAAGGGGGCTTCATCGGTTTCCTTCCTTCACGGTTCTCTAACGGCGTTGGATCAGTCACATCAGCACCCACGTTTTGCAGGGCCATTCTTACATCTCTTTTGCTGAGGCCTACCCACCTCATACTCTCAAGGTTGATGGTGTTGTTGAATTTTCTCCTCATTGACCCACAGAAATGTACATGAGACATAAAATGTTGACCTGATTAGGACCAAGGGGTGTTCATTTGAGCACATGTGAGGGTATGTAAAGCAATACTTTAAAGTATTATTTGGTTCATGGTAATTCATCTTAATAATCTTAATTATCATGTAAATTATTATATTTATAGCAGTTAAATTTGGTAATCCGAATGGTAATATTTGCACTGATTCCCCTTGAAGATCACTACCCTAGCCTCTTGATTAGAGAGACAAAGGATGGTCTGCATATAAACAAAAGGAGGTGGTGTGGAGAGCTATGGATGGAAATAAGGAGAGAATATTGGCAATAACAGATTAAAAACAAGAAGAAAGGGAGCAGGGACGTACAAGGTAGAGAGATATGCTAAGAGAGGAGCAGAGAGATGACAAATATGCATTTGAAAAAAAAAAATGAAAGAAAAGATCATGCAACACATGGAAAGAAAGGAAAGAATCAAGAGAGAGATGCAGGTGGCATGGAGAGAGAGAATAAAAAGAGGACTCCAAAGAAAAGAGGGGAAGAAAATAATTAAGGAGGCTAAGAGACACATAATAGGCAATAGGCACAACATTTTTGATTGATTTAGTCGACAAAAAAAAAAAGAAGGAAGAATAGAAGAATAGAAGAAGAAAGCATAATAACTCAATTGGTTCAATCGATTGACAAATGAGGAAAAGGAGGAAATAAGAAGATGGAAGTAAAAGGGTGGCACACTCACCGGCTATCCTAGTTTGGAAGAAGGAGAGGAGAGAAGAAGAACAAAAAAAGAGGGAAAGAAAGGAGGAAATGGGGGGAAGAAAGATGCTTGGCTGGGACTGAAAGTTTCAGGCCCATGAAGTAATCTTATGTGTTTTATTTGTTAAGTTTAAGAATTTTAGCCCCATAAAGTAGTTTTATGTTTTTGATTTACTGAGAGTCTAAACTCAAACTAGTTAGAACCACAAATTTTCACTTTCAAACGGCTATTCATGGTTATCTAAAGGCTCATTACAACCAAGGCAATAAATGATCTAATATCTAGATCAAAACTGTAATCCCCCGTATTTCGTTAACTACTCGCAAGAGTTGATCACGACATTGGAACGATAGACTCTAGGGATTTGAATTTCAAATCTCTCCGTAATTAATGTTATCCCAAATCCCTTGATTTGAGGAGTCTAGATTTGAATTTCAAATCTCCCGTAACTAACGTTATCTCAAATCCCTTGATTTGAGGGTCTGCATCCCTTCTAGCTAGCAGTTTTGAAGGGATAAATCAGTCATTATCCTAAAAGCAACTAACACAAGATATGGATAGATTTTGGGGGCGTTACTTAGCCATTATCTAAAATCACCGTTGGACTTTTGGATGAAGATTGAGGCATCAATTTTAGTTGCAATTTAATCCCTTCATCAGCCTATTCAAACGGCCATCAAGGGATAAGCTTTGGAAGAGATTGGGCGGTGGGTTATTTGAGGCGGTGCATGGGATATGGATAAGGATGGGAGAAGCTTTGGATAAGGTGGTGGCTGCATCTATAAATTAAAGGGCAGAGGTCTGCGGGAAGAGAATGAAATCAATCCAATGCCAACGATGGATTGAAGGCGTCTTCTAGTCTCCACCTCGGGCGAGTAGGAGGAGAACGAGAAGGTACGATCGGAGCCGTTGAGAAGTTCCTATAGACGATCGAACGATATTCAGTTGCCTCCACGTACGCTACTCAGCTGCAATGCTGCGGTGTCGGCCTTCAACGTTTGCAACGAGAGCTGGAGGTTGATATTATTACCTGGAAAAGTTAGAGACAAGACGGACGTGAGAGTGGAAGGGCTTTAGAAAATTAATTCCACCGTTACATGTGGGAACGTGAGGAGGTTTTCAGAAAAGGCTCACGGCAAGAGGAGCTGGGTGATATGAATTTTTGGGCTGTTTGGGCTGTCCAATCTTTGGGCCATGTTAGATCGTTTCTGGAGCCTTTTGGGCAGGGTGTTAGGCCCTATAATGGGCAGAGATTGGCAAAATAATTATATGGCCTGAATCATGATTGATTCTAGTTTCTGGGGATAATTTTGTTTCCCTATTTGGGTGTATACATTGAGAGATAATCGAACCCAAAGTTGGGCCCGTGAAGTGGTTTAGGTAGAGTTTAAGAATTATTTATAATTCAGATTTTAGAAATTTAATAATGAAAAATGATACTGTAGGTTCCCAGGTGTCCAATTAGCTGAGTTATCAATTAGAATTTGCGTACTGAGGTAAGTAAGTCAAGTATTATAATTTTATTAATTATTTAATTATGAACTGTGAACTTAAAGTTAAATATAATTATGTTAATTTGGCAAAATAATGTTATTACTATGATAATATGTAATTATGATAATGACAGTAAAACTTTATGTGTCGTCGCGGTTCTCACATGACAATTATCACATGACAGATTATCACATGACAGATTTCCACATGACAGGTTCTCACATGACAGATTATCACATGATAGATTCCCACATGACAGGTTCTCACATGATAGATTATCACATGACAGAATATCATATGACAGATTTTCACATGACAGATTCTCACATGACAGATTATCACATTATCATATGACAGATTATCACATGACATATGACAGAATACTGGTACCAGGACCCTTCCTCTAAGGGGATATTTAAGAGTGTTATACAAGATGTGTGTTGTAGGGCCGTGGGACACATAAAGAAAAACAATGACAGTATAAACAATGTTTTGTTTACATTGCATATTCTAGTAATTATTATTTAATTAAGTTTTCAAATTATTTTGATCTGATGACATGAATGTGCTGATAGAATGATAAATGTATTTGAAATTGAAAGTTTTTATAAAAATATAATTTGAGAATATCTTGATATGATAAGATATGATGATTGAAACTGTATTAAGCTTACTTATTGAGTGTGAGCTCATATAATTCTCACAATGTTTTTCAGAGCCACAGGAGTGAAGAAGGATATTTGGGGTAGATGGAGCTCTATTAAATAAATTATGATCCATTATATTGATGTAGCCCAGTATTGCTTGTGTGTAGGGCTGGTAGCCCAAAACTGATAATTATGGTTTGTAATATATCATGGATTTGGATTTTTGCCTTATATTAATTTATGTGTCGAAATTCGAGACGCCTTGCGTGCTCGACATGCGGCGGGTTTTCACCCTAGCTCAAATTTTTGGGTCTGGGGCATGACAGCTTTTATGGTATCAGAGCCATGCACCAGTCGAAAGTGCAGGAGCTAAGTGCCACACAGGGCAAAGTGCTATATCCATAGGGGATGTGAGCCACCTCTTGAACCTGTGGGGGCCACCTCTAGAATCCTGCCTGCTTGGTGGTTATGATCAATTGCCCCTGGCGACGAGGACATCGCCTCTGTAAGAGGGGTAGATTTAGATGCCCCTCCCAATAGTCCCACATTGGGAAATTAGGAATTGGTTGAGTGGTTTATAACCGGTTAAGCAAGAAGGACAAGGCACCAATTGGATCCCTTTTTGGGCTGTGGTGGCCCAAGTTGGTGTGGACTTTGTCTGTCTTGCTTTCTTGTAATGAAACGGGCCCGTGGGCCCGGGTCGTTACAAAAACTCTATTGAGAACAAACAATGCAACAAACATCCATATAAGTTCCAAATAGATCATACAACTGAGATGTAAATAATATCCCAAAACTCGAGAATCTATTCTAATATTTTATAATAAAATATAAATTCAAATGTCATATCAACTATTGATTCTATATTTAAGATTCTTATTGCATAGAATTTGAATTCATCTATTTTGAATACAAAAGCTCGAAAACCAAATATTAAAAAATAAACTATATATAATATGTAAATATAAAAATATAAAGAAACTAGGTAATATGATTTCTATCAATTACTTTTCTTTAGATCCTTTCTTCTACATCATCTTATTCACTCTCACTTGTTCTTTCTTAGTTCCAAAATAATTTTTAATTTAATTATGATCGTTGGTCTGTACAAAAAAAAAAAGATTTTAATTTTGTTTCAAATAAAATAAACATATTATAAACTTAAATCTATTTCAAATAAGAATTTTTTTTAAAAAACCAATCATTTAGTTTCTTTATTGCATTCCTTTTATGTGAAAACTTTTCATAAGCTAGTGCAATAAATTTTTTAGTTTGAGAAATTATTAACCCTTGGCCAACTAGCCAACTAAAATCATGAGCTCAATTGAACCTCAAAAAATTTAAATCTGAACTTGAATCTAATTATTAATCAAATTTGGATGTAAGTTTCAAGCTTTCTTATTTTGATGAATCCAAATTCAAATCCAAATTTAATTTTTCTGCAGGGATCCCTTTGGAAACCAATCCTTTTCCTTAGCATAGCAAATGAAATTGCAGCTTAATTACATTCCATAAAATTAAAAAAAACTAAAGGACAATCAATAGTAAAAGCCTATAAACAATCAATGGCAACCACATGAAATCTTTTTTACTTTATTTATCTTTTAAAATTTATTGGATGAACTTTTATTGAAGCCAATTTATCTCTTCTCACTTATTCTCAATTAATGATATTTAAACATTCACGTTTCATTTTTTATTTTGATAGGCTTTTATTTACTTATTGTATTCCAAGTATATTAATATATTTTAAAAAATAATAATTTATAAACTTAAAAAATAATTAATTATTTAGAGAAAATTAAAAAAATTTGAATAAAAATTCAGGTTTAACTTGCTTCTTTTTAGTTTTACTTAAATTTTTTTAATAATTTTATATTTAATTTTTAATTATTAGATTTTAAATATAAAATAATAACTATATGTTTAACCCAAATGTAAATCTTTGGCTGAGGAAAACAAAGATTTCAAGTGGAAACCATATCAAAACTAATCACGACTTGGGTCAAATACTCTGTTGGGTTTTTTTTTTCATATATTCGATCCAATTTAATTCGATTAAATCGAGTCCAAATTCGAATTACAGCCAAGCAAGTAACGGCCAACTCGATTGATCAAATCGCGGCCCTGGTCGACTCAAAATCCACAGAGCCGCAAAACGCGCAGATTTTTCTCAGAACCTGCGTCGAAGTCCCGCTAATCTGGTATTCTCTCTCTATGTAATCTCAATATAAATATTAAATAACCAAAGCCTCGCAATCTCATCCCTAATTTCGCAATCTCATCCCTAATTCGGATACCTTCCAAACTTCATCCCCCAATCTCTCTGAACAAATTCCACTTTTCTTCTCAAAGGGCGTCATCATGGCTGCAGGCGAATCCACTCCCACCGTCGACGACCTCGCTGGTGAGTCATCGCTAACTTCTCTCCCGTCGTCGGGTTTAATTTCTAATTTTCTTCTCTATTTTGTTCGAATATTGCCAACTTTTCCACTTCTTCCGATTCTTGGGTCCGAAATCACGACTCCTGGCTTCAACTTTCAGGAAAACTCGATAAGGTTTCATTCAAGGGGGGCAGCAGATGGAGATCTCCTTCTTGGATTAACGGCGGGTATCGATCCAGCCCTTCGTCGGCGAGCTCGTCGCGGGGCTCGCCAGCTTCCGACTGGGCCCCGAGGCGTGGGCAGCACAGCCGGCAATTCAGCCATGGTAGTTCGAGATCGACGGAGGAAGGAGACGATGGAGACGGTTCTTTGGCGGCCGCGGAGAGGGCTGAGGCCGATGGAGGGACTCCGTTGCCGAGGGAGCAGAGGGAGGCGATGAGGTTCTCGATGGTGGGGAGGAAGAAGGACTTCAAGCACATGGAGAAGGTCGATGGCCGGTGGATCAATGTGCTCGAGGGGCTGGAGCTTCACACTGGAGTTTTTAGTGCTGCAGAGCAGAAGAGGATCGTGGATTGCGTCTACGATCTTCAGGAGATGGGGAGGAATCGCCAACTCAAAGGTATAATCTTGGATTCCCCTTGCACATTTATTTTATTTTGGTGATAAAGAACATATTTGATGATTGAAAATCAAAATAATTTTTTAAAAAAAATATATCTTCAAAATAATAGAAAATATGTTGTCATCAAAATAAAGGGTTGATAGAAGATCAAAGATAGAAAACACAAAAACATGAGAGAGAACAGTATTTTCTTTATTTTTTTCCATAGGAGAATTTAATTCTAGTTGCGTGTAATGTGGACACAGAGGCATAATTTGCTATTATCGGAAAAAAAAGAATGAAATAATGAAGAACAATCATAAAATTTGTTTTGATTATCCTGTATGCAGACTGCCATCTTGAATTTGTAAATTTTAATGTTACGAGTTCTTAATATGTGAGCTTCTTTCTGAAATGAGAAAAAATAGCATGAGATGTAATCAAATTCTTTATCCTGCATGTCAACTACAATTAGAAAATATGTGCAGCAGATTAATGTTATGAGCTTTTTAGTTATGGAATGAAAATTGCATTGATGGAAAAAAGAAAAAATGACGAGATTTATCAAAAATCTTCCTTCTTTTATCTTTGAAGATTTGGTGAATCGTTCAGTTGAGGAAACAAAAGTTTTTTCGAATCCTATAAAAGAAATCCTTCATTCTCTGGAGATCATATTTATAGCCAGGCTCTTTTAATAATTGTAACCCCCCATTAATTAACTAGACTGCGTTACCATTGAGGGAAACTAACTTCCCATGATAAACAGCTTAATATTCTCTCCCTACTTTGCTCAATTACTACAGGAAGGATGATAGACATTAACACCATGTTCACACGTAATCTACATTTAACAATCATGAGTGCAACACTTTCTTTGAAGAACATCTCACTGCCATTGACTGGTTCTAGCATCTGTGAAGCTCTAGAGCTGCCATTGGCAGGTTCTATGCTAGCTTTCTTTTTCTTTGCAAATATTCTAACTAATATAAAATGTAAACAAAGCTTGCCTTCTAAAATTCATTTTCATTTTTAAGGATGCCATCTTTAACATGTTATCCTTTTGCTCAGGCTTGCAAAATATATGGTGCTCGTAAGACTGGAAACTTTTATCCATCATAATGCTCACTCTTTTGTGTAATCTTCATTCCCTTGTGTAATATTGGTCAAAGGGGCATAGGGTTCAAGCAAATACTCTGCTTGCACCTCTCGGTTGAGTGGAGAAACTATGTCAGGGTTCCCTGTTGATGTGCATGCATCAGATAACATCCAGACTACACAGAAAATTTGTTCGTTAATTCCATTGACTTCTTTAACAATAGGAGTTAGCTTTCTGTTATATCAACTTGTTAAGAGCATGATCAATCACCATAAATTTTGGGGCTGGCTTACTTCCCAAGGAATGGTTACTTTGTTGCACTTGTGTAACTAATATAAAGCTGCTGCTATCCAAATCTATATACTTGATTTTAGGTAATAAATTTTAGGGAGTTGTTCACTCACTTGTTAAGGTAGAAAAATATAGAAAGTTATGAGTTGAGCTATGTCTTATCATTTTTCATTTTATTGATGTAAAATTGCATAGGTACTTCACTTTTAATTATCTTATTTTAATTTTTTTTTTTTTACCTTAGATCGTACGTATTCAGAGCCACGAAAGTGGATGCGCGGGAAAGGGCGTGTGACGCTGCAATTTGGCTGCCACTACAACTATGCAGTGGTATATCTGCATTCACTATCATAACCAGCAACATTTCCACCATTGTAACTACATTGACTAATGTGATTCTGATCACAAATTATGTATACTCTGCAGGACAAGAATGGGAATCCTCCAGGCATAATGCGGGATGAGGAAGTAGATCCCATTCCACCCTTATTAAAATCAATGATCAAGAGAATGGTCTCATGGCATGTCCTTCCTCCTACTTGTGTCCCTTGATAGTTGCATCATCAACATATATGATAAAGACGACTGCATTCCACCTCACATAGATCATCATGACTTTGTCCGCCCTTTTTGCACGGTCTCCTTCTATCAGAGTGTAACATTTTATTTGGTAGAGAGCTTAAAGTGATTGGACCAGGAGAATTCTCAGGATCTATTGCAATACCTCTACCTCTTGGGTATGCGTATTATCTCCCCTTTTTGTTTTTTTGTTTATCACTACCATGTTATTCATGTTACCTGCTAATAAGAGAACTGAAACCTCTGGACAAGCTTTAACCACAATAGGTTATGGATTGTGTAGAACATGATTATGTTTTTTTTTTTTTTCACTTTGCAGTTCTGTGCTTATTTTAAGTGGCAATGGTGCTGATGTGGCAAAGCATTGTGTACCAGCTGTACCCTCCAAAAGGTAGTATCCATGCTTGTTTTTGCAGTTTATTCAGGTGATTGAGCTATTATATCTGCAACTTTTGCAATTTCTAATCACTTCTATCACATTGCTTATTGCACAGGATTTCTATCACATTCAGAAAGATGGATGATAGTAAGCTTCCTTATAAATTCTCATCTGACCCAGAGCTGCAAAATCTTCAACCTGTATCATATCCACCAATAAAATCCCCAGTGCAACAAATAGCAAACCAACATTCTCCAATTCAACAGAAAAGTAGAC
The DNA here is from genome assembly GCA_900491605.1 of Calamus simplicifolius. Lineage (NCBI taxonomy): Eukaryota > Viridiplantae > Streptophyta > Magnoliopsida > Arecales > Arecaceae > Calamus > Calamus simplicifolius. The sequence continues at coordinate 911,493 of UESW01004022.1, forward strand.
CGTATGCTCAAGTTTCGGGGAAACATTGGCATCACCACCATAGACTTAATTCAAAGGGCCAGGCGCCAGTAGGAGTAACTGGGCAGGCTTCCAGCAGTCCCTTTAAATTGGGTTCAGATGATTTTCCTCCACTGGGTCATAGTTCAGTAAACAGCCGATCTAACAAGCCAAGCCGACCATTGCGGCAATAACTTTAGTCAGAGAAAAGGCTTTTTTTTTTTTTTTTTTTGGTAGTTCTATGTATTCATTCTTTTTCTTAATATATTACTCAAGATCAGGTTATAATATACGTTTCATCAATGTTCTCATCATCTTTGAAAAAGTATATCTTACTGCTGCTTATAATGGAATTTTGTTGCCACTGAATATTTAATTAAATGTGATCTCCACTCCTTATCCTGAGAAGTTGACATAGTTTAAACAATTGCTTCGCATTAATGATGTTTTAGACCTTCTATTATGGTTTTAGAAATTGTTTGGAAACTCGAATCCGGACTTGCATACGAAGCATTTCCGCTGCTGGTATTTTTTTTAAACAAAATCTGCAGAGATTCCTGATTCTAAAAGCCGAGGTTCCTCAGATGGTCCAGTAGGTCCCAGCAGAAAAGCATTATAGAAAACCTGAGAGATGGCCAACGGCATCATTGGTTAAAATGTTGGAAAATATTGGAATTTTGATAGGTCGTTAACATCTAAGATGAAGGGATAAGCAACTAAAGATGTTGCAGTGATGCATTCAAAAATAAAAACCATTTCTCTCCCGGCGGATGGTATGTTTAAAATCGATAGTGGAAGATGCCTTGGAAAGCGGTTAACTTTAGGAGAAACCACCGTTCAGATTTTAACTGGGAAAAACGTTAAAAAACGCTCCTCCAAGCATCGTTAATCTAATAATCCATATTTGATCTTAGTATGTACAGATTATAGATATCTGGGGTTTCAAATATTTGACATAACTAGTGTAACCCCCAACATTTATTTAAGGAAACCTGCCACCTAGACTTTATTATGACATTTAGGTTCCCAACGCTTGGATTCCCGAGTCTTTGCGTGCCTGGGGGATTAAAAGGAATGGAGGATGGCCCAAATATCGGCCCTTCCATCCAAAGACATCAATATTCATGCCTCTGGTGGAATTGGTGTCTGGACGCGAGGCTCGAAGCGTGGGGCTTCAGGAGGAGAGACGAGCCTCGCGTTCCACGTAGCTGTTATCTCTACCGGTTAGCTCTCGCCTTCGCCTTCCGCCGACCTCTGCAATCTTCACACGCTCCCACCCTGGCCATGGTGATGACCGCAGCGCCCCGTCCTTCCTCGACCATCATTGTAAGTGTCACAGAAGCTCTTGGGGCAGTATCTAGAGGTTTATTAATTGTCAGGGTGTCATCATCACATGACCGCTATGCAATCTATTTTGAAGTATGAAATGGTTTGCAACAGAGCAAAGAGAAGCCTTCCTTTTCAGCACTCCATAACACAGTTAATTGCAAAGTGCAGTCACTCTACTTCTAAGACCACAACAAAAGATCAGAATAAATCAAATCTTCAGATTTTAAGGGGCAAGAAGATAGTTCCTGATTCAGATCCTCCCAGCACTAAAGATGCAAACCTTTTGTATCAATTTTTGATCAGAGGTACAGTTCAAGATGCAAACCTTATGTAACTATATCTGGAATGATGGGGAAGGAGGCCGGCCGCGGCGGCCGGCTCCGGCCCGGCCTCCAGTGGCCGGGCCGAACGGGATTAGGCCGGCGGTGGCCCTGGCCGCAGGCCGGATGGTGTCCCCTGTTTTGGGCAAAACAGGGGAGCAGGGAAGGAGGTTTGGCCATGGGCCGGCTGGGCCGGCCTGGTCTGGGCCTATTGAGCCGTGCTACGAGCAGTTTTGGGGCTGGTTTTTGGGCCCCATAACGGACCGAGATTAGCAAGAAAAATATATGGCTGGAATCTGGGTTAATTCTAGTTTCATGGGGTATTTTTACTTCCCCATTTGGGTATGTATAGTGGGAGATATTCGAGCCCAAAGTAGGGCCCGTGAACTAGTCTGGGTAAAAATTCTAAGGGTCATTTTAATATTCGTATTCTAATAAATTAATTGTGTAAATGATCCTGTAGGTGCTCAGACATCTGACTAGCTAATTTATACATGTTGGATAGCGTACTAAGGTAAGTAAGCCAGTTATCAGTATTTAATAATTGATTCATGAATATTTAAATTGTGAATTATATTGTGACTTGAAGAATTGCTATGGATAATGGCTAAATTGTAAGTAGATGAATATTATGAATACATGGCTGTTTATGTGCTATGATTTCATATGTGGATGCATGAGAGATGCAGTTATTATGACATTGATGTGATATATTACATGCAATTATTTAGTAGGTATAATCCACTGTTAATGCAATATTGAGTTGTTGTTGATATGATGAGTGCATGTGATGCGAGGTACTGTTATGTGTCGCCGCGGTTCTCCTTTATCATGTCATACCACACCACGTCTAGAGGACGTATTCTGCTTGTTTATGCCACCTACGCATCTAGAGGATGTGTTCTGCTTGGTTCGATGTGGCATCACACATATAGAGTATGTGTTCTGGTGGATTTTGACATGGCGTGACCCTGGTATCTTGACCCTTTCAGTAGGGGGATGCTTTAAGGGGATGCTTGTTGGTACACTATTGGCGTGACCCTGGTATCTTGACCCTTTCAGTAGGGGGATGCTTTAAGGGGATGCTTGTTGGTACACTATTGGCGTGACCCTGGTATCTTGACCCTTCAGTAGGAGGATGCTTTAAGGGGATGCTTGTTGGTACACTATTGGCGTGACCCTGGTATCTTGACCTTTCAGTAGGGGGATGCTTTAAGGGGATGCTTGTTGGTACACTATTGAGATATTGCAGGGCCGTGGGTCACATTTACAGTTACCATTGAGAGTATAAACAGTGGGTTTACTTACATTGCATGTTTGAGTATTTGTGGAGTGTTTAAGCATGCAAATTATTATGTTCTTATTGACTGTTATGCTATGATTTGACTGTATAACGTGGTTTACTTACTGAGTGTAAGCTCACAAAATTCTTACAATGTTTTTTATCAGAGCCACGAGGTTGAAGATGGATTGGTGGGGTGATGGATCTTCTATTAAATAAAACAAGACCATTATTTGGTTGTAGCCCCAATATTACATATGTGTAGGGCTTGATGCCCAGACTTTATTATTGTGGTGTGTAAGGGTGTTAGCCCAAAACTTTTATTAATGTATTTGACTTGGTTTTTATTTATAATGGTGCTTTATGTTGAAAAATATGATGACGCCTTGCGTGCCCGGCACGCGGCGGGTTGTCACCCTAGCCCGATATTGGGTCTGGGGCGTGATAGCTTTATGGTATCAGAGCTCAGGTTATGATCCTAGGGACACGGACATATTGACATGATAACAGGTAGAGAACTTATGACCCTAGGGACACAAACATATCGACATGATAACACGTAGAGAACATATTTTGATGACATTATACTTAGAGTCACCTGACAGCTTTTATGGTATCAGAGCTCAGGTTATGACCCTAGGGACACGGACATATTGACATGATAACAGGTAGAGAACTTATGACCCTAGGGACACAAACATATCGACATGATAACACGTAGAGAACATATTTTGATGACATTATACTTAGAGTCACCTGACAGCTTTTAAAATAAATGTTGGGGGGTTACATTCTCCCCCCTGACACTTTAGTTTATGATATTAACCACATCTAATTTAACAGAAAATAGTTATGGCTCGCCGTACTAGGAGCCAACGGTTTGAGGAGGACTCTCTGGCCGGTAATGCTGATCAGCCGATGGATCAAGGAACTACTGGAGGTGCGGCCCCTGCCAACCCAGTAGGAGCTGAGCACCAGCGATTCCAGTCCGAGATGCTTCAAGCTCTCTCGGGTATGGCGCAGTCTATGCAGGACATGCATAATGACACTCTAGGCAAAATACTTGGATGACATTGAGACAATTATGACTTTCAAGGAATTTCATAAATTATGCTTTGGAAGCTTGAAATTTAAAGTTTATCAAGAATTACAAATTTCATAGGAATTGAGAATGAACAATCGCAAGCCAATGATATTATGTGGGCTCCCTGGATGGTAGCCTTGATCAGTGGGAGGTCAAGGGGCTTCTAGAGGTTTTAGCTCCATTAAACTTATTGGAAATGATTCGTAGCAATTTCAGATCTTTAAATAATATGGGTAGATGAAACTTTAATTGGATATGCAATAAAAGACGGATGAATATATGGAATATGATATAGTAGTTGAAAATTGCAATTGATGACTAATATGACTAAGATAACACCATTATGTCCATATTGCAATTGAGTTGATATATGGATTTTGAGGTAGTAAATCTGAATTTGAATGTGGATGTATATAATGAATTTTAATAGTAGAACTTACATTATTGATATTGTAAGTTTAAGATTATGAGCTAATCTGCTGGTTATAGGGATGATTAATATTGATGATATTTTGGGAATGAAATAGTTAATTACATGTTTTTGATTAATCACAATTGAGTACTTTCTGAATTTGAGTCTCGATGGATAAGTATATATAGTGAATTTTGTTAAGAGAACTTTTATTATGGATTGCATGTTCAAAACTGATTGTTAATTTGCTAGATGTGGAGATGGTTGATATTGATGCTAATGAAATAGTTGACTGCATATTATATCTTGATGGACCATTTAGAAAGAATATAAAATTTTAAATTCTGAGACAATTACTGTTTAAGTTTTTGAGAGCTGTAGACTCTATTAACCTTTAGAACTGATTTTGGCTATAAATGATCAAATATTTTGATGGTAAAAAGTAAAAGATTTTAGCTAGAATGAGAATAAGATAAATTTCACTGATAAAGAATTTTATGGGGATTTTCATTTTATATAGATTTCTAAATCAAGATATCTATTCATTAATTTATTGTGCCTTTCTTCATAGTTCCTAAGGAGATATTTTTCTCCAGGATGGATAAATTATCAATCATCCATAAGTGGCATGATTATTGTTAAGAAAACTTTTATTAATGTATTTGACTTGGTTTTTATTTATAATGGTGCTTTATGTTAAAAAATATGATGACGCCTTGCGTGCCTGGCACGCGGCGGGTTGTCACCCTAGCCCGATATTGGGTCTGGGGCGTGACAGCTTTTATGGTATCAGAGCTCAGGTTATGATCCTAGGAACACGGACATATTGACATGATAACAGGTAGAGAACTTATGACCCTAGGACACAAACATATCGACATGATAACACGTAGAGAACATATTTTGATGACATTATACTTAGAGTCACCTGACAGCTTTTATCCCTGGGTCCTGTGGGTTATGGGCCCACCATGCTTCCGCTGCGCACTCTGATACCATAAAAGCTGTCATGCCCCAGACCCAATATCGGGCTAGGGTGACAACCCGCCGCGTGCCGAGCATGCAAGGCGTCATCATATTTTTCAACATAAAGCACCATTATAAATAAAAACCAAGTCAAATACATTAATAAAAGTTTTGGGCTAACACCCTTACACACCACAATAATAAAGTATGGGCATCAAGCCCTACACATATGTAATATTGGGGCTACAACCAAATAATGGTCTTATTTATTTAATAGAAGATCCATCACCCCACCAATCCATCTTCAACCTCGTGGCTCTGATAAAAAACATTGTAAGAATTTTGTGAGCTTACACTTTGTAAGTAAGCCAGTTATCAGTATTTAATAATTGATTCATGAATATTTAAATTATGAATTATATTGTGACTTGAAGAATTGCTATGGATATTGGCTAAATTGTAAGTAGATGAATATTATGAATACATGGCTGTTTATGTGCTATGATTTCATATGTGGATGCATGAGAGATGCAGTTATTATGACATTGATGTGATATATTACATGCAATTATTTAGTAGGTATAATCCACTGTTTATGCAATATTGAGTTGTTGTTGATATGATGAGTGCATGTGATGCGAGGTACTGTTATGTGTCGCCGCAGTTCTCCTTTATCATGTCATACCACACACACGTCTAGAGGACGTGTTCTGCTTGTTTATGCCACCTACGCATCTAGAGGATGTGTTCTGCTTGGTTCGATGTGGCATCACACATATAGAGTATGTTCTGGTGGATTTTAACATGGCGTGACCCTGGTATCTTGACCCTTTCAGTAGGGGATGCTTTAAGGGGATGCTTGTTGGTACACTATTGGCGTGACCCTGGTATCTTGACCCTTTCAGTAGGGGGATGCTTTAAGGGGATGCTTGTTGGTACACTATTGGCGTGACCCTGGTATCTTGACCTTTCAGTAGGGGGATGCTTTAAGGGGATGCTTGTTGGTACACTATTGAGATATTGCAGGGCCATGGGTCACATTTACAGTTACCATTGAGAGTATAAACAGTGGGTTTACTTACATTGCATGTTTGAGTATTTGTGGAGTGTTTAAGCATGCAAATTATTATGTGCTTATTGACTGTTATGCTATGATTTGACTGTATAACGTGGTTTACTTACTGAGTGTAAGCTCACAAAATTCTTACAATGTTTTTTATCAGAGCCACGAGGTTGAAGATGGATTGGTGGGGTGATGGATCTTCTATTAAATAAAATAAGACCATTATTTGGTTGTAGCCCCAATATCTTATATTTAATTCAAAAGAACTTGGAACTGTCTTATCGAGGAATTAACAGTAATTGATATAGGTTATTAACCTTAAGAATGGATGACATAATACATGTGATGGACTCTATGATAATTATGATGATTGTGTTGTGAGAAGTTAAGGTATAAAAAAAAAAAAGATGACAGGAAAGAATACTTCTTAAAGAATTCAATTTTATTTGATAGAAAGATCAAATTAATTGTTGATGTTGGATACGTCATTTGGGTACCTAGGAATGAAATAAAAGTTGCTAGTGAGTATCTTTAATGGTACAAAATTATGGACATTTAATTTCGAGGATGAAATCTTAGCAGGATAAAATGTTAATATTTATTTTTTTTGGTTTACTGGCAAACCGCGTAAATTGAGTCTGAACCCATTTGTCTCACTCTCCTAATTCGATGATGTCTTCATAAAGCTTTGTGGATTAAGCTGAATTTCTGTCCAGCCTTCCACCCTCAAATAGATGGATAATTTACAGGAACCAATTAGATTTTAAATGATATACTGCAAGCTTGTGTAATAGATTTTGGAGGTGCTTGGCATAAATTTTTACCTTTAGTGAAATTGCTTATTTTATTATCAAGCCAATATTCAAATGGATTCATTTCAATTGTCTATGATATAAGGTGTAGATTCCCTTCATATTGAGATGAGGTGAGAGAGAGATAATTTTGGACTGAGCTGGTGTAACAACTATAAAAGTATCGTTAATTAAAGCAGCTTCATGTAGCTCTAAGTCAATAGAAAAGTTATGTTGATGTCAAAAAGAAAGATTTGAAATTTCAGGTTGAAGATCATTTGAAAGTTTTACTAATCAATGATATGATGAGATTTGTGTTAGAGGTGATTTGAGCCACAATATATTGGGCCATTTGAGATTTTGATCAAATAAAGGAGGTGGCTTATAGCTTAGCACTGTTTTCATTACTCTTTGGGTGTTCAATGTGTTTCATATCTTTATGACTGAGGAGGTGTATTTCAAACCCCCGTTATGTGTTAGAACTTGAACCATTTAGCTTATGAAAGAATTGACCTATGAAGATCATCTTGTGCACATTGTGGACCGCAAGGATTAAGTTCTGAGATGGTGTAGTATTTCTTATGTCAAAGTTTAGCGGAGTAATTATTCTGAGAGGGAGATTGTTTGGGAGTCTAAGGAGAAAATAAAAAAGAAACATCCACAAATATTTGTATCTTATTACAGATCAATGATGTATCGATGACTGTGACTTTTGAATGAAATTTAGCTGATTATGAGATAGAAAATTTGGATTATGTATTCTATTGGATGTATATCAAATTTCGAGGCCAAAATTTTTATAAGGGGGGGAGTATGTAACCCCCCAACATTTATTAAGGAAACCTGCCACCTAGACTTTATTATGACATTTAGGTTCCCAACGCTTGGATTCCTGAGTCTTTGCGTGTCTGATGAGTTTCCGATATCCTTGACCCGAGGCGTCACCTGGGGGATTAAAAGGAATGGAGGATGACTCCCTCCTGGAAGCGGGTACTCTTCCCTCCAAGTAATCCTCGGCCATTCCCCTAATGCTAGAGAGAGAGAGAGAGAGTTAGAGAAGGATTGAATGAGAGAGAGAGCGAATAGAGAAGAGGAATATCTCCGGAGGTGCGCCCAAATATCGACCCTTCCATCCAAAGACATCAATATTCATGCCTCTGGTGGAATTGGTGTCTGGACGCGAGGCTCGGAGCATGGGGCTTCAGGAGGAGAGACAGGAGAGACGAGCCTCGCGTTCCACGTAGCTGTTATCTCTACCGGTTAGCTCTCGCCTTCGCCTTTCGCCGACCTCTCCAATCTTCACACGCTCCCACCCTGGCCATGGTGATGACCGCAGCGCCCCGTCCTTCCTTGACCATCATTGTAAGTGTCACAGAAGCTCTTGGGGCAGTATCTAGAGGTTTATTAATTGTCAGGGTGTCATCATCACATGACCGCTATGCAATCTATTTTGAAGTATGAAATGGTTTGCAACAGAGCAAAGAGGAGCCTTCCTTTTCAGCACTCCATAACACAGTTAATTGCAAAGTGCAGTCACTCTACTTCTAAGACAACAACAAAAGATCAGAATAAATCAAATCTTCAGATTTTAAGGGGCAAGAAGATAGTTCCTGATTCAGATCCTCCCAGCACTAAAGATGCAAACCTTTTGTATCAATTTTTGATCAGAGGTACAGTTCAAGATGCAAACCTTATGTAACTATATCTGGAAATGTAACTATATCTGGAATGATGGGGAAGGAGGCCGGCTGCGGCGGCGGTCGGCTCCGACCCGGCCTTCGATGGCCGGGCCGAACGGGATTAGGATGGTGGCGGCCCTGGCCGTAGGTCGGATGGTGTCCCCTGTTTCGGGCGAAACAGGGGAGCAGGGAAGGAGGTTTGGCCATGGGCCGACTGGGCCGGCCTGGTCTGGGCCTATTGGGCCGTGCTACGAGCAGTTTTGGGGCTGGTTTTTGGGCCCCATAACGGACCGAGATTAGTAAGAAAAATATATGGCTGGAATCTGGGTTAATTCTAGTTTCATGGAGTATTTTTACTTCCCCATTTGGGTATGTATAGTGGGAGATATTTGAGCCCAAAGTAGGGCCCGTGAACTGTCTGAGTAAAAATTCTAAGGGTCATTTTAATATTCGTATTCTAATAAATTAATTGTGTAAATGATCCTGTAGGTGCTCAGACATCTGACTAGCTGATTTATACCTGTTGGATAGCGTACTAAGGTAAGTAAGCTAGTTATCAGTATTTAATAATTGATTCATGAATATTTAAATTGTGAATTATATTGTGACTTGAAGAATTGCTATGGATAATGGCTAAATTGTAAGTAGATGATATTATGAATACATGGCTGTTTATGTGCTATGATTTCATATGTGGATGCATGAGAGATGCAGTTATTATGACATTGATGTGATATATTACATGCAATTATTTAGTAGGTATAATCCACTGTTTATGCAATATTGAGTTGTTGTTGATATAATGAGTGCATGTGATGCGAGGTACTGTTATGTGTCGCTGCGGTTCTCCTTTATCATGTCATACCACACACACGTCTAGAGGACGTATTCTGCTTGTTTATGCCACCTACGCATCTAGAGGATGTGTTCTGCTTGGTTCGATGTCGCATCACACATATAGAGTATGTGTTCTGGTGGATTTTGACATGGCGTGACCCTGGTATCTTGACCCTTTCAGTAGGGGGATGCTTTAAGGGGATGCTTGTTGGTACACTATTGGCGTGACCCTGGTATCTTGACCCTTTCAGTAGGGGGATGCTTTAAGGGGATGCTTGTTGGTACACTATTGGCGTGACCCTGGTATCTTGACCTTTCAGTAGGGGGATGCTTTAAGGGGATGCTTGTTGGTACACTATTGAGATATTGCAGGGCCGTGGGTCACATTTACAGTTACCATTGAGAGTATAAACAGTGGGTTTACTTACATTGCATGTTTGAGTATTTGTGGAGTGTTTAAGCATGCAAATTATTATGTGCTTATTGACTGTTATGCTATGATTTGACTGTATAACGTGGTTTACTTACTGAGTGTAAGCTCACAAAATTCTTACAATGTTTTTTATCAGAGCCACGAGGTTGAAGATGGATTGGTGGGGTGATGGATCTTCTATTAAATAAAACAAGACCATTATTTGGTTGTAGCCCCATATTACATATGTGTAGGGCTTGATGCCCAGACTTATTATTGTGGTGTGTAAGGGTGTTAGCCCAAAACTTTTATTAATGTATTTGACTTGGTTTTTATTTATAATGGTGCTTTATGTTGAAAATATGATGACGCCTTGCGTGCCCGGCACGTGGCGGGTTGTTACCCTAGCCCGATATTGGGTCTGGAGCGTGACAACTAGAGCTTCATGGCGTAATTCCGTAAAATAATTTTCTAATATTTATTCACCAAACTATTGTTTAAGCACCTCTTCAGAAACCATTGAAAGAGCCTTCAGAATGTCGTGTCTGCCCACAGAAAAGCCAAAAAAAAAAAAAGAATCAAATTGCATGAATTGTGCATTATACTAGCAGTTGAGCAAAGGGTTATCATCGAGTACACAAGCCATGGACCAAAATCTATACTAACATGCCCATAACAACTTGGGCAGCGCCTCCAGTCGACCCCTGGGCAGGACTCCGACACGTTCACTCAGATAATGCCCCCAGCTGACCTCCTAGGTAGGACTCCAACTCAGCCACCCAGGCAGCGCCTCCAGTCGGCCCTCTGGGCAAGACTCCGACTCAGCCACCTAGGTAACGCCCCCAACTAACCTTTCGGGTAAGAATCCGATTCGGCCACCCTGGCAGCGCCCCCAGCCAGCCTCCTGGGTAGGACTCCGACTCGGCCACTCGGGTTGCACCCCAGTCGGTCTCTAGGGTAGTACTTCGACTCAGCCATCCGAACATTGCCCTCCAATCGGCCTCTCGAGCCACCCGAGCAGCACCCCCACTCGGCCTCCTCGATAAGGTCTCTCTTAGAGAACGACTCATTTGGCCCACCAACCAACTGCTGCCTCCCACTCCTGATAGGACCTAGCCTACCAACTAACTGTGGCCTTCCACTCCTGATGGGACCTAGCCCACTAACCAACTATGGCCTCTCACGTCTGATGGGACCTGGCCCACCAACCAACTGCAGCCATCTACACCGAACGAAATATGGCCTGCTAGCTCTAACACGCCATGAGAGGGAGTCGGACCTTCTTCGGTGACGATGACTACTGATAAAGTGGCTGATGAATAGATAGCTCAGTTCGTCGAAAGAACTGATGGAACCTGGCTTCAAGCTATTAAACCAAGTTCTGACGGATCTTCTAAGAGTAGAGGGGAAGGCTCAACATTGGATCGCATATGATGCTCCATGAAACATTATGATGGATCAAAAGCTGCTCAAATGGTCATCAGGATCGATGGAACCATGGTATGGCTCGATGGTGAGGAGCTTAACATGGGAAGGGATCACTTCCCGTATAATCTCCTCAAAAAAGGAGATGCCTTGTTTCACCTTCAATGGGGAGGAGAAGCTTGCTTGACAACATCCAACCCTTGGCACCACTCCTGGAGCATCTCATAAGGTTGTCATTGAACTTTCTCATCACGGATGGTAGGACAGTTGGAACGAAGGGATCGTGGTCGCGGCATCGAGTCATGGCGAGAGTACATCGGGAAGAGAGACCGAGCTTGGCGAGATCTAAGCGGGCTCTTTTTCCCAATCCTCTGTGGTACCAACTTAGGCCCTTTATGGTTGGGCTGCTGGAGGCGGCTCGTAACTTTGAGCGGACAGGAAGATGAAAACCCCCAGAACAGGGGCAGCAGCTCCGTCGAAATGTTGTGGAGCTGGTGCAGTTGAAAGAGGAACTCTGTGGAGCTTTGTACTAGCTGGGTCAGAGCTTAGACCTGCTGAACCAACATGGCGAACTAGTATTGAGTGACCGGTACTATCGGCGGTGGAGAAATCTCAGTTGGCGGTGGTTGCGGGGGTGCCACATTATTCATGGGATCAGGCCTTTGGGATGCAGCCTGATCCGGAGCTTCTGAGGTTGCTTTTCTTCGGTTGGCCATTGAGGGATTGTTCTTCTTGTCCAGAACCTTGTCTCCTTGATTTTAAGTTAAATGGGACTTGAGTCCCTTCCTCTAGTGCCAATCTATTGCTGCGAAACTTCGTTCTTCGGCTTGGGAGCAACTCATGTCAAGATCTGGATGGCAATCTATCATTTAGGTGAACCTACAAGATAGTCTTCACGCAAGAAGCATTGGGGGTGGCCCCTGCGTAAGACCCTTCGACGCCCAAGTCAGTGAAGATTCACAGCAAATAGATATGACGAGAAGCTCATGCAGAAGAGTCCCTCAAGAATGGCTTCTCGAGAGCCGAAAACTCTGTTTGAGCCTCAATGGATTTTAGTTAAAGGGTATGTGTACCTCAAGAAACTTTTAGGACAAGGTATTTATAGGCTATCTGAATATTGGCGAGTTATTCACCTGACTCCTCGAACGTGTCTTGGAAAGTAAGAAATCGGTATGATTTGAATCTGATTCGAATCAAGTTAGTTATAAGGCCGGTGAAATTTGAATCTTGTTTATTATGAGGATCCACGGCCGAGAAAGATAATTGGAGCTTTAAGATTCGATTACTTGGTTATTTATAGGCAACAAACCATATTTTATTTCCTTCTTGGAGAGCTGGAAGCTGATGTGACTGAAATTTCACCGCATAATTAGGAGTTTAAATCTCTATTGATCATGGTCGAAGGGTCATACTCGACTTTTAACTGCCCTTGACCTGCTGAGGTGTGGAAATGGCTCGGCCTTGCCGAGGAATGAAATGGCTGGGTCATGCCGAGGCGCGGTAATTTATCTTTTTTCAAGTGTGATATCTCACGGGTAGAAATCGAAAATGATCCTAACCTTTCTCTAATATGTGCGGATATTGATTCAATGATAATTTTACCCCGCATCAGGTTCTATATTTAAGATTCTTATTGCACAGAATTTGAATTCACCTATTTTGAATTCAAAAGCTCAAAAACCAAATATTAAAACATAAATTACATATAATATATGTAAATATAAAAATATAAAGAAACTTGGCAATATGATTTCTGCCAATTACTTTTCTTTAGATCCTTTTCTTCTAGATCATCTTATTCACTCTCACTTGTTCTTTCTTAGTTTCAAAATAATTTTAATTTAATTATAATTTTCCGTCTGTACCAAAAAAAATAGATTTTAATTTTGTTTCAAGTAAAATAAACATAATATATACTTAAATCGATTTCAAATAAGAATTTTTTTTAAACAAATCATTTGATTTCTTTATTGCATTCCTTTTATGTGAAAACTTTTCATAAGCTAGTGCAATAATTTTTTTAGTTTGAGAAATTATTAACCCTTGGCCAACTAGCCAACTAAAATCATGAGCTCAACTGAACCTCAAAAAATTCAAATGAACTTGAATCTAATTATTAATCAAATTTGGATGTAAGTTTCAAGCTTTCTTATTTTGATGAATCCAAATTCAAATCCAAATTTAATTTTCTGCGGATCCCTTTGAAACCAATCCTTTTCGTTAGCATAGCAAATGAAATTGCAGCTTAATTACATTCCATAAAATTAAAAAAAAACTAAAGGACAATCAATAGTAAAAGCCTATAAACAATCAATGGCAACCACATGAAATCTTTTTTACTTTATTTATCTTTTAAAATTTATTGGATGAACTTTTATTGAAGCCGATTTATCTCTTCTCACTTATTCTCAATTAATTATATTTAAACATTCGCATTTCATTTTTAATTTTGATAGGCTTTTATTTACTTATTGTATCTCCAAGTATATTAATATATTTTAAAAATAATAATTTATAAACTTAAAATAATTAATTATTTAGATAAAATTAAAAATTTTTGAATAAAAAATTCAGGTTTAACTTGCTTCTTTTTAGTTTTACTTAATTTTTTTAAAGATTTTTATTTAATTATTAATTATTAGATTTTAAATAAAATAATAACTATATGTTTAACCCAAATGTAAATCTTTGGCCGAAAACAAAGATTTCAAGTGGAAACCATATCAAAACTAACCACGACTTGGGTCAAATGCTCTGTTGGTTATTTTTTTTTTTTTCATATATTCGATCCAATTTAATTCGATTAAATCGAGTCCAAATTCGAATTACAGCCAAGCAAGTAACGGCCAACTCGATTGATCAAATCGCGGCCCTGGTCGACTCAAAATCCACAGAGCCGCAAAACGCGCAGATTTTTCTCAGAACCTGCGTCGAAATCCCGCTAATCTGTTATTCTCTCTCTGTAATCTCAATATAAATAACCAAAGCCTCGCAATCTCATCCCTAATTCGGATACCTTACAAACTTCATCCCCCAATCTCTCTGAACAAATTCCACTTTTCTTCTCAAAGGGCGTCATCATGGCTGTAGGCGAATCCACTCCCACCGTCGACGGCCTCGCCGGTGAGTCATCGCTGACTTCTCTCCCGTCGTCGGGTTTAATTTCTAATTTTCTTCTCTATTTTGTTCGAATATTGCAACTTTTCCACTTCTTCCGATTCTTGGGTCCGAAATCACGACTCCTGGCTTCAACTTTCAGGAAAACTCGATAAGGTTTCGATCAAGGGGGGCAGCAGATGGAGATCTCCTTCTTGGATTAACGGCGGGTATCGATCCAGCCCTTCGTCGGCGAGCTCGTCGCGGGGCTCGCCAGCTTCCGACTGGGCCCCGAGGCGTGGGCAGCACAGCCGGCAATTCAGCATGGTAGTTCGAGATCGACGGAGGAAGGAGACGATGGAGACGGTTCTTTGGCGGCCGCGGAGAGGGCTGAGGCCGATGGAGGGACTCCATTGCCGAGGGAGCAGAGGGAGGCGATGAGGTTCTCGATGGTGGGGAGGAAGAAGGACTTCAAGCACATGGAGAAGGTCGATGGCCGGTGGATCAATCTGCTCGAGGGGCTGGAGCTTCACACTGGAGTTTTTAGTGCTGCAGAGCAGAAGAGGATTGTGGATTGCGTCTACGATCTTCAGGAGATGGGGAGGAATCGCCAACTCAAAGGTATAATCTTGGATTCCCCTTGCACATTTATTTTATTTTGGTGATTAGAACATATTTGATGATTGAAAATCAAATAATTTTTTTAAAAATATATATCTTCAAAATAATAGAAAAATGCTGTCATCAAAATAAAGGGTTGATAGAAGATCAAAGATAGAAAACACAAAAACATGAGAGAGAACAGTATTTTCTTTTATTTTTTTCCATAGGAGAATTTAATTCTAGTTGCGTGTAATGTGGACACAGAGGCATAATTTGCTATTATCGGAAAAAAAAGCATGAAATAATGAAGAACAATCATAAAATTTGAAATTTGTTTTGATTATCCTGTATGCAGACTGCCATCTTGAATTTGTAAATTTTAATGTTACGAGTTCTTAATATGTGGGCTTCTTTCTGAAATGAGAAAAAATAGCATGAGATGTAATCAAATTCTTTATCCTGCATGTCAACTACAATTAGAAAATATGTGCAGCAGATTAATGTTATGAGCTTTTTAGTTATGGAATGAAAATTGCATTGATGGAAAAAAGAAAAAAATGACAAGAGATTTATCAAAAATCTTCCTTCTTTTATCTTTGAAGATTTGGTGAATCGTTCAGTTGAGGAAACAAAAGTTTTTTCGAATCCTATAAAAGAAATCCTTCATTCTCTGGAGATCATATTTATAGCCAGGCTCTTTTAATAATTGTAACCCCATTAATTAACTAGACTGCGTTACCATTGAGGGAAACTAACTTCCCATGATAAACAGCGTAATATTCTCTCCCTACTTTGCTCAATTACTACAGGAAGGATGATAGACATTAACACCATGTTCACACGTAATCTACATTTAACAATCATGAGTGCAACACTTTCTTTGAAGAACATCTCACTGCCATTGACTGGTTCTAGCATCTGAGAAGCTCTAGAGCTGCCATTGGCAGGTTCTATGCTAGCTTTCTTTTTTCTTTGCAAATATTCTAACTAATATAAAATGTAAACAAAGCTTGCCTTCTAAAATTCATTTTCATTTTTAAGGATGCCATCTTTAACATGTTATCCTTTTGCCCAGGCTTGCAAAATAAATGGTGCTTGTAAGATTGGAAACTTTTATCCATCATAATGCTCACTCCTTTGTGTAATCTTCTTTCCCTTGTGTAATATTGGTCAAAGGGGCATAGGGTTCAAGCAAATACTCTGCTTGCACCTCTCGGTTGAGTGGAGAAACTATGTCAGGGTTCCCTGTTGATGTGCATGCATCAGATAACATCCAGACTACACAGAAAATTTGTTCGTTAATTCCATTGACTTCTTTAACAATAGGAGTTAGCTTTCTGTTATATCAACTTGTTAAGAGCATGATCAATCACCATAAATTTTGGGGCTGGCTTACTTCCCAAGGAATGGTTACTTTGTTGCACTTGTGTAACTAATATAAAGCTGCTGCTATCCAAATCTATATACTTGATTTTAGGTAATAAATTTTAGGGAGTTGTTCACTCACTTGTTAAGGTAGAAAAATATAGAAAGTTATGAGTTGAGCTATGTCTTATCATTTTCATTTTATTGATGTAAAATTGCATGGGTACTTCACTTTTAATTGTTTTATTTTAACTTTTATTTTTTTTTACCTTAGATCGTACATATTCAGAGCCACGAAAGTGGATGCGCGGGAAAGGGCGTGTGACGCTGCAATTTGGCTGCTGCTACAACTATGCAGTGGTATATCTGCATTCACTATCATAACCAGCAACATTTCCACCATTGTAACTACATTGACTAATGTGATTCTGATCACAAATTATACTCTGCAGGACAAGAATGGGAATCCTCCAGGCATAATGCGGGATGAGGAAGTAGATCCCATTCCACCCTTATTAAAATCAATGATCAAGAGAATGGTCTCATGGCATGTCCTTCCTCCTACTTGTGTCCCTGATAGTTGCATCATCAACATATATGATAAAGACGACTGCATTCCACCTCACATAGATCATCATGACTTTGTCCGCCCTTTTTGCACGGTCTCCTTCCTATCAGAGTGTAACATTTTATTTGGTAGAGAGCTTAAAGTGATTGGACCAGGAGAATTCTCAGGATCTATTGCAATACCTCTACCTCTTGGGTATGTGTATTATCTCCCCTTTTTGTTTTTTTTTTTTATCACTACCATGTTATTCATGTTACCTGCTAATAAGAGAACTGAAACCTCTGGACAAGCTTTAACCACAATAGGTTATGGATTGTGTAGAACATGATTATGTTTTTTTTTTTTTTTCACTTTGCAGTTCTGTGCTTATTTTAAGTGCCAATGGTGCTGATGTGGCAAAGCATTGTGTACCAGCTGTACCCTCCAAAAGGTAGTATCCATGCTTGTTTTTGCAGTTTATTCAGGTGATTGAGCTATTATATCTGCAACTTTTGCAATTTCTAATCACTTCTATAACATTGCAGGATTTCTATCACATTCAGAAAGATGGATGATAGTAAGCTTCCTTATAAATTCTCATCTGACCCAGAGCTGCAAAATCTTCGACCTGTATCATATCCACCAATAAAATCCCCAGTGCAACAAATAGCAAGCCAACATTCTCCAATTCAACAGCAAAGTAGGCCGTATGCTCAAGTTTCGGGGAAACATTGGCATCACCACCAGAGCCTTAATTCAAAGGGCCAGGCGCCAGTAGGAATAACTGGGCAGGCTTCCAGCAGTCCCTTTAAATTGGGTTCAGATGATTTTCCTCCACTGGGTCATAGTTCAGTAAACAGCCGATCTAACAAGCCAAGCCGACCATTGCGGCAATAACTTTAGTCAGAGAAAAGGCTTTTTTTTTTTTTTTTTGTAGTTCTATGTATTCATTCTTTTTCTTATATTACTCAAGATCAGGTTATAATCTACGTTTCATCAATGTTCTCATCATCTTTGAAAAAGTATATCTTACTGCTGCTTATAATGGAATTTGTTGCCACTGAATAATTAATTAAATGTGATCTCCACTCCTTATCCTGAGAAGTTGACATAGTTTAAGCAATTGCTTCGCATTAATGATGTTTTAGACCTTCTATTATGGTTTTAGAAATTGTTTGGAAACTCGAATCCGGACTTGCATACGAAGCATTTCCGCTGCTGGTATTTTTTTTTAACAAAATCTGCAGAGATTCCTGATTCTAAAAGCCGAGGTTCCTCAGATGGTCCAGTAGGTCCCAGCAGAAAAGCATTATAGAAAACCTGAGAGATGGCCAACGGCATCATTGGTTAAAATGTTGGAAAATATTGGAATTTTGATAGGTCGTTAACATCTAAGATGAAGGGATAAGCAACTAAAGATGTTGCAGTGATGCATTCAAAAATAAAAACCATTTCTCTCCCGGCGGATGGTATGTTTAAAATCGATAGTGGAAGATGCCTTGGAAAGCGGTTAACTTTAGGAGAAACCACCCTTCAGATTTTACCCTGCAGCTTCTTTGTGGCGCAGTAGCTAACATGCACATCCAACCACTTCTGACATTACCATCAAAAAGACGTAAAAGATAATACAAAGTGTCACTTTGCCTTGTCTTCCTGGTCGGACTAGTTCTATGCTTTTGTTGTATAGTTTGTCCGTATCATTACAAATAATTATTCAGAAACAATCTAGTGTTTATTGAAGTGGCTTATGAAGCCACCCTCAATCAACGGCAGAGATCGTCCAATGAGGCCATGATTAAACCAATAGCAGAAACCATCTAACGGAGTTGACATGATCATGCCCGATCAACATCAGCAACTGAGTTTTGAAGCGCCCTCAGCCGACCTCGTGATAGGACTGACTCGGCCAACCGGATAGCGCCCCAAACTGGCATTCCGTATAGGACTCTGACTCGACCACCTGGGTAACGCCTCCAGTCGACCCCCTGGCAGGACTCCGACTCGTTCACTCAGATAATGCCCCCAGCTGACCTCCTAGGTAGGACTCCAACTCAACCACCCAGGCAGCACCTCCAGTCGGCCCTCTGGGCAAGACTCGACTCAGCCACCTAGGTAACGCCCCCAACTAACCTTTCGGGTAAGAATCCGATTCGGCCACCCTGGCAGCGCCCCCAGCCGGCCTCCCGGGTAGGACTCCGACTCGGCCACTCGGGTTGCACCCCCAGTCGGTCTCTAGGGTATTACTTTGACTCAGCCACCCGAACATTGCCCTCTAATCGGCCTCTCGAGCCACCCGAGCAGCACCCCCACTCGGCCTCCTCGATAAGGTCTCTCTTAGAAACGGCTCATTTGGCCCACCAACCAACTGCTGCCTCCCACTCCTGATGGGACCTAGCCTACCAACTAACTGTGGCCTTCCACTCCTGATGGGACCTGACCCACTAACCAACTATGGCCTCTCACGTCTGATGGGACCTGGCCCACCAACCAACTGCAGCCATCCACACCGAACGAAATATGGCCTGCCAGCTCTAACACGCCATGAGAGGGAGTCGGACCTTCTTCGGTGACGATGACTACTGATAAAGTGGCTGATGAATAGATAGCTCAGTTCGTCGAAAGAACTGATGGAACCTGGCTTCAAGCTATTAAATCAAGTTCTGACGGATCTTCTAAGAGTAGAGGGGAAGGCTCAACATTGGATCGCATATGATGCTCTATGAAACATTATGATGGATCGAAAGCTGCTCAATGGTCATCAGGATCGATGGAACCATGTTATGGCTTGATGGTGGGGAGCTTAACATGGGAAGGGATCACTTCCCGTATAATCTCCTCAAAAAAGGGGATGCCTTGTTTCACCTTCAATGGGGAGGAGAAGCTTGCTTGACAACATCCAACCCTTGGCACCACTCCTGGAGCATCTCATAAGGTTGTATTGAACTTTCTCATCATGGATGGTAGGACAGATGGAACGAAGGGATCGTGGTCGCGGCATTGAGTCATGGCGAGAGTACATCGGGAAGAGAGACCGAGCTTGGCGAGATCTAAGCGGGCTCTTTTTCCCAATCCTCTACGGTACCAACTTAGGCCCTTTATGGTTGGGCTGCTAGAGGCGGCTCGTAACTTTGAGCGGACAGGAAGATGAAACCACCGGCAGAACAGGGGCAGCAGCTCCGTCGAAAAGTTGTGGAGCTGGTGCAGTTGAAAGAGGAACTCTGTGGAGCCTTTGTACTAGCTGGGTCAGAGCTTAGACCTGCTGAACCAACATGGCGAACTGGTATTGAGTGACCGGTACTATCGGCGGTGGAGAAATCTCAGTTGGCGGTGGTTGCGGGGGTGCCACATTATTCATGGGATCAGGCCTTTGGGATGCAGCCTGATCCGAAGCTTCTGAGGTTGCTTTTCTTCGGTTGGCCATTGAGGGATTGTTCTTCTTGTCCAGAACCTTGTCTCCTTGATTTCAAGTTAAATGGGACTTGAGGCCCTTCCTCTAGTGCCAATCTATTGCTGCGAAACTTCGTTCTTCGGCTTGAGAGCGACTCACGTCAGGATCTGGATGGCAATCTATCATCTAGGTGAACCTGCAAGATAGTCTTCACGCAAGAAGCATTGGGGGTGGCCCCTGCATATAACCCTTCGACGCCCAAGTCAGTGAAGATTCACAGCAAACAGATATGACGAGAAGGCTCATGCAGAAGAGTCCCTCAAGAATGGCTTCTCGAGAGCCGAAAACTCTGTTTGAGCCTCAATGGATTTTCAGTTAAAGGGTATGTGTACCTCAAGAAACTTTTAGGACAAGGTATTTATAGGCTATCTGAATATTGGCGAGTTATTCACCTGACTCCTCGAACGTGTCTTGGAAAGTAAGAAATCGGTATGATTTGAATCTGATTCGAATCAAGTTAGTTATAAGGCCGGTGAAATTTGAATCTTGTTTATTATGAGGATCCACGGCCGAGAAAGATGATTGGAGCTTTAAGATTCGATTACTTGGTTATTTATAGACAACAAACCATATTTTATTTCCTTCTTGGAGTGCTGGAAGCTGATGTGACTGAAATTTCACCGCATAATTAGGAGTTTAAATCTCTATTGATCGTGGTCGAAGGGTCATACTCAACTTTTAACTGCCCTTGAGGAAATGGCTCGATCTTGTCGAGGAATGAAAATGGCTCGGTCATGCCGAGGCGCGGTAATTTATCTTTTTTCAAGTGTGATATCTCACGGACAGAAATCAAAAATGATCCTAACCTTTCTCTAATATGTGCGGATATTGATTCAATGACAATTTTAACCCGCATCAGGTTCTTTATTTAAGATTCTTATTGCATAGAATTTGAATTCACCTATTTTGAATTCAAAAGCTCAAAAACCAAATATTAAAACATAAATTACATATAATATATGTAAATATAAAAATATAAAGAAACTTGGCAATATGATTTCTGCCAATTACTTTTCTTTAGATCCTTTTCTTCTAGATCATCTTATTCACTCTCACTTGCTCTTTCTTAGTTTCAAAATAAATTTTAATTTAATTATAATTGTCCGTCTGTACCAAAAAAAATAGATTTTAATTTTGTTTCAAGTAAAATAAACATAATATATACTTAAATTGATTTCAAATAAGAATTTTTTTTTAAAAGAAATCATTTGATTTCTTTATTGCATTCCTTTTATGTGAAAACTTTTCTTTTAAGCTAGTGCAATAAATTTTTTTAGTTTGAGAAATTGTTAACCCTTGGCCAACTAGCCAACTAAAATCATGAGCTCAATTGAACCTCAAAAAATTCAAACCTGAACTTGAATCTAACTATTAATCAAATTTGGATGTAAGTTCCAAGCTTTCTTATTTTGATGAATCCAAATTCAAATTCAAATTTAATTTTACTGTGGGGATCCCTTTGGAATCCAATCCTTTTCCTTAGCACAGCAAATGGAATTGCAGCTTAATTACATTCCATAAAATTAAAAAAAAAAATTAAAGACAATCAATAGTAAAAGCCTATAAACAATCAATGGCAGCCGCATGAAATCTTTTTTACTTTAATTATCATTTAAAATTTATTGAATGAACTTTTATTTAAACCGATTTATCTCTCCTCACCTATTCTCAATTAATTATATTTAAACATTCACATTTCATTTTTAGTTTTGATAGGCTTTTATTTACTTATTGTATCTCCAAGTATATTAATATATTTTAAAAATAATAATTTATAAANTCATTGCTGAACCTATTTCTTGTAAAATTTGAAGCTTAAGGTTTTTTGTGGTTCATGACAATTTTATATGCTCATGCGATCCTTAAAATGGATTCTTCAAATTGTGCAACAAGTCATTCCCATCTCATTTTCATATTTGACAGTTCACTGCTATCTGAAGAATCTTTCTCCACATCTTATCTTATCATCACTGGTTCATGCATGATAATCAAAACCAGCAGGCCAGAGCCACACTTATATTCTGCAGACTAAGTTCTGATCATACATTATGCTTGTTGCCTCATTTATGGTGACTAATTTGGAATGGTGAGAGGACACATTGGTTTGGCCTGTGGGGTTGTTCTTTTCCATTCTTTCCTCAACATATCAGCAAGATGAACTCTATAAAGTGATGATATTCATAATTGGCTTTTTAAGATATCATAGACAAGGTTTTAACTTCCATGAGATGGGGTGTTTTGGTTTTTCCATTGAATAGGATGTGCCACCGTCCCAGTGTCTCGTATCATTTCGATACTTGGGATAAAGGGAATTTAAAACCATAAAAAGGGGCATATAAATATATATATAGAAGCTAAAACTTGAATAATTTTTGTTTCTCAAGATCATTGATATCATGGAGAGAGGAGGATGTGGATTCCACATGTTGAGTGGAAATCCATAAGATTATGTGCTCTTCTTTGTTGTGCCTTTAATGCCAAGAATTTGTTGCTCTTGTTATTTTTAATTCTGGGTTCCATGTCTTGTCTAAGGATCAAATGTTTGTGCAGAAGTGAGGAGTCCCTTGATGACAATGATGGTTGGAGAGCCTTCTAGCTCTGCCAGAGAGGAAGAAGAATCCTCTAAGAAGATTGCAGGGAGACCAGATGGGGTGAAGAGAGAGATGGAGAGGAGCATGATGGAAGAGATGCCATGCGTGTCGACAACAGGGGATGGTCCAAATGGGAGGAGGATTGAAGGGTTCCTCTACAGATACAAGAAGGGGGAGGAGGTGAGGATTGTGTGCGTGTGCCATGGCAGCTTCCTCACACCCGCCGAGTTTGTTCGGCATGCGGGAGGTGGGGATGTGGCCCATCCCCTCAGGCACATTGTTGTCGAATCGGCCTTCTTGTGGTGATGCTCGTCCTCAGTGACCAAAAGCCTTGTTCCAGCTACTGCGGTGTAGTGGTGTACAAAGAGAATCCTATCGAGTGCAACATAGAGGATAAGAAGAGGAAGAAGTGTTTTTTTTTTTCTTTTCTTTTCTTTTCTTTTCTTTTCTGTCGTCTTTATGTTGAGTTTTAGTGGATGCTATCTTTTCTTTTCATAATATGTTAGAGTTTTGACGTGTTCTTGGAAGAAGGTACATCTCATAATCCTCTGCTCAATGATGACCAGAAGTTAGTTTAATTAATGGTTTCGACTGCCATATATTTTTATTATTTGTTTGGGATGTTTGGGAGACAATGCTCCAATCTCAACCTCTCTCGTATGTTCTTAGATAAAAAGTTAAAAAGCATCATAGAATGTGTCTTAATTTTATGATCCAGTAATGGCACCAGAAAAATTCAATGCTTGAGCGCTAGACTGGGTTTATTTGGTGAATTTTAGGCAGGAGTTTGTGAAGAAATCTTTGCGCGGGATGGCGGCTGGTGGTGGCCGGAAGGCGTGCGCTCTGGACGCTGAAGAGTGAAGGGAGAAACGCCTCCCATGCACAAAGTCGTGCATCAATGGCCGCATGCGGGTGCGGCACATGTGTCATGGTCAAAAGGAAATTTTTTTATTTGCATAACCTAAATTACTCAGTACATTTTATATTTAAAAAAAATATATTTTAAATTATCCTTCTTTTTCTTCTACACCCTTCGCCCTTCTTCCTCCTAAACATCTCTCTTCAGTACTACCCCTTTCTCCTCTTCATCACCGTCCCTCTTCTTCCATCTCCTCCCCTTTCCTCAGAACCCTTCCTTCACTTCCCAGCATCTACTCTGTTTCGGTGCCCCTTTTCGGCTTTTCCGGCACCGGCCCTCTTCGGCCTCCAGCGACTTCTTCCTTCCGGCACCGTTCAGCCAATAGAACCGAACGAAGGGCCTCTCTTCGATCTTATTTGGTCGAACGGAGGGCTTCCATTCGGCCTCTCTTCGATCTTATTTGGTCGAACGGAGGGCTTCCATTCGGCCATATTTGGTCGAACAGAAGGCCTTTGTTCAGCCATGGCCCTTCGTTCGGCCATCCTTTGTTCAACCATGGTCCTCCGTTCGGCCAAACATGGCCGAACGAAGGCCTTCCGATCGGTCAAACATGACCGAACAGATACCCTCCGTTCGGTCCTATTTGGTCAAATGGTGCCGGAAGAAAGGGGGCGCTGGAGGCTGAGAGGGCCGGTGCCAGGGAGTTGGAGGGCGCCGAAAGAGAGCAAATGCCGAGAAGTGGGGAAAGGGTGCTAGGGAAGGGGGAGGAGATGGAAAAAAGGGGGGCCGTGCTGGAAAGAGGGCAGTGCCAGAGATGAGATGGGCCCGGAAAAAAGGAGCGATGCCGAGAGAAAAACAGGCCTGGAGGAGGTATTGCTGGGGAGTAGAGGAGATGGGGGCAGTGCCGAAAGGGGGAGGAGATGGGAGCGAGGGATGTGGAGAGAAAAGAGGGAACGATAGTTTAGAATTTTTTTTTTTAATGAGAGGGGTGTGGAGAGAAAGAGTGAAGGTAGTTTAGAATTTTTTTTTTAAAATGAGTGGGGTATGGAGAGGAATTTGGGTGGTGCAATAGAAATTCCCTCCATTGGACTATGGGGCATTTTGCACGGGCGTGCGACTAATCCACACCTGATGTGTGCCTTTGAGCACTAAATGCAGTGCACTTTCCACCTTGAAATAGCCTCATACAATAAGATGGCAGACCAATAGCTGGCTTTGTTAGCGTGGGGTTCCTGACAGTGTCGTTATGTTTTAGGATGGTTAAGAGCATGGAATTAGGCTAGGGTTTGACATACTAGTTATTATTGGACGTGAAAATAGGTTGGGCGTGTAGAGCCCAGCTCGAATATTTTTTATTGAGCTTTAGATTGGGCTAAGATTCAAAAAATTTTAAAAGATCAGGTTTGATAGGCCTAGGCCTGATCAGAAAGACATTCGAATCAATAACAGCACATTTGAGTTAAAATTAAGTTGATGAAGTTAATTTTTAATTTATAAGTATTTAAAAATAATAATAATTAAAACAATTATATCTAATCAGTAATATTGTTACGATATGAAGAGATATTCTCATATAGTTGAATGAAAATTTAGTATAAAATTAAAAAGATCTATCATATTTTAAGGTCTTGAGATTGAATTTAGGTTAAATTCGGCCTTCAGCTTCCGACTAGATTTACGTTCGGCTAAGGAACCTGAGCCTACTTCAAAAAAAAATTTGGATCCAATTTTAAGCTCAAAGTTGATCTGAATTAGTTCGAATTCGGCCCATAGTTCAGCCTAAAGTCGAACAAGTTTGATGTACCTTGGGCCAGCTTGAGCCTATTCCAGCCTTAATGCTAGTTGCAAATTTACATCTGGGTAGCTCCTTTTTTTTTTTTTCCTAATAATTTTAACTTCAATTTCTTTGAATGGTCTAACGAGCCGAGTAATTGTTTGAGCATCCTACGTTAAACTGGTCATTTTGATGTTGTTGCAATGGTAACTCTTTTTGACCCTTCAGTCATTTATTGCAGCTACAACTATCATACAAAAATATATTAAGATAACATAAATGTACTTTATACTAAGATTTTATATTATCTTTTCTTTTATATTTTATTAGGTAAAATAATATATTTCGAATTGTACTATCCCTTCTGATGGAAATTTTAAGAGAATTTAGAATAAAAATTTATGGTGCAATATTCTTAGAAGAGGAACAAATCGACCATGCAGAGCCATTCGTTTTATCGAACTTTTAGCAATAGTGGGAACAAATTCAGTATTGAAGGCTTCTTACAACATCGAAGATTGAGGTGCCTACCAAGGCCCTTGAGGGCCAAACTGAGCTACCCCTTCTTCAGTGATCCAACTTAAAGCTTCAGTAACAATTGAAGTTAGAGCATTGGCAGCAACAATAGCAATAGCAGGACCTATCACTAATTTGAATTGGCATGTAATTAAGTTAAGTTTTTGCCTTTTCTTTCCATTCAAAGCATATAATTAAGGTAAGTTTTCTATGTTAATACCTGGCTTAGTCACATTTAATCACAATAACTTCTGGCCAAATCAGGCCACATCAAAAATGATTTCATATTGAGCTAAGATGTAGTAGACATTCCATCCCCAATTTCTGTCATCCCGAAGTTCCATCAAAACAATACCTTGACTGGTTAACTATAGACCACAACTTCTGGAGATTTATTTGTACTTGAACTTCGATTAGCTATCACATGATTGAGGTTTGCTGCATGTTAATTTATTTGTTTATTTTTCAAGGAACCGAGCTGGAAGCAGCGTCTATCCTACTCCGCGAGATTTCCAAGCTTATAACCATTACCTATAGCATGGGCCGATGATACGGGAGCAAGTTGTTTGAGTGCAAAGTCTTGTAGGTACGTCTATTTATTTCTTTTAAAACATGTTTGTTTTTTGTCAGATATATAAATTTTGACGTGGAAGATTATCTACCTCTTGCATAATATTGCTTCATTTTCTTGTAATAAAATTATGCTATTGCCTGATCGCCTGATCTATTTGGAATAGTATATCATCCTCCGTACATGTAAAATCACTCTGAGAACCATATGAAATAAGTGGCAACTTCATTCATAAACAATGGGATGGGCTTTTGATGGTCTGAAATGCAGTTCGAATTTGACCTTAGAATACAGTAACGGCAGCCATTCATCAAGCATGGGCTAGAAATCCTGGACTTGGTTACGTGGAAGCCATCATCCTCTAGCAACGACAGCAGCCATGCATTGCATTAATTAGCACAGTAGGATAAACACGCCATAAGCATATAGGCAGCTGACATAATATCAGGTGAAGAAAGCCCCATTTTAACTGATTATTATCACTCAGTATAACTCAGGAGCTAGCTTCCCAGATGAGGAACTCTGACACCCATTAGTTAGCTTTCAGAAACATCGCCTTTTGTGACCACAGGAACTACAGCTACACTGTTCCTCAAGCAGACCCAATTCTCTCAGCCATTCTCCTCATCTCTCATAGTCTAGAAGGAATAATTATTATCTAAGAATTTCCTAATTAAAAACTCCTAAAAAAAAAGAGTTGTTATTAAACCTCTAGAGATATCTGAAGAAAGATTATTACCAATAATATCAACCCAAAAGCATAAAATTAATTTGAGCCATGAACGACAAATTTGGAAGAACATAAAGAACACAACTCCACTAAATAGAGCAGAGAACACAAATTTGCTTTCGCCTCATTCCATCCTGGATTATCCTGTCAATATTATCATTTAGAAGAACCAAATACAGACATCAGAAATAAAGAATAGCTTATGACGACGGAACGTATACAGTGATCAAGAATGGAAAAATGGCAAACAAATACTATACTTTTGGCGGCAAATAAGACCCACGGGCACCAGCTACTTGCGCTACCAGTTACTAAGGCTAGGGTAATAACCAAAACCAGCAGATGCTAAACTGATCATGCTCTAGATAAACATATAGCCATCCGCTTACCTTAAAAAGCAGCTAGATGTTTCTTCACATAAAGGTTTCTTTCTATTAAGCCATGCTTTTGTGACTAGCTGCTGCTACAAAACCGCTTCTAGGCAATCTTCAACTCACCCCAGTATGCAACTCCAAAAGACCGCACAAGCAAATTGCCTCGCAGGAAACTATCAGCACTGATTGGCGATCATGACATCCTACAGCATTCGATAGGAATACCATCCAGGGTGCATGGTGTAGAAAAAAGGCGATGATTGCCAGTCTTTCTGAGTTGCCAGAAACTGAGATTCGGTGCTGCTTGAAGAATCCACGAACTAAGTTCATAAGTCTTCTGTCCTCAGCCAAGGAAATAGCTCGTCACAAATACACCGGAAAGAGATATCAGAATAGCCCATGAAGAGTAGCAGATCTGTGGCTCATCATCCTGCCAACCATCCAAACAATAGGATGTGGTATGCATGCCATGAGCATGAAGTTGTCTCATGCAGCATTCCTTGCAAGCAGTTTTCTCTGTAAGAACCTCTCACAGCTTACCTACATGAAAAACCAAGTTGCTTTTAAGGTTATATCCTATTCAATAAACTTGATCTAATAATATCAGCAAACAAACTCATCTAAACAGGCAAACATTTATACTAATAGTGTCTGTACTTCACAGAGAAAATGACAATGATGTAAATACTGCTAGTACAAACTTTTTATAACTGAGTATCAAACATATAGTGGATGTTCGGTTGCAGGAAACCAACATCTAGCAGACAGATCCGCTATGAAGACTCAGTCTCACCCCTCCTTCCCTAAACACTCCCTCCGAGCTTTCTTCAGCTTTATTCTTAGCTGCAGCTGCCATGATTTGATCTAATTACTTTCTAAAATGCAATATATCATACTATTCAAGTATGCTCCATGAGACACTATGAATCTTCTATTATGAGATTTAAGTGGCCATATGTTACAGAAAGTATTTGGATATGGTTTCGGCAATATTTTGGAATTCTAATATAACCATGGATGGTATCAGTCAAAGTTTACCTACTATTAGATGGAATATTGCCCAGCCCATTGGATTGAATAGAACTCGCATAGACTTGGTCATATATGCCAAGTACACGTCTATGTATCTGATTCTATCAATTTTTAACAATTTCTCCTTGTGGACCAAAATATAGGTACTTTAGACTAAAACGAAAGGTCTGGGTCACGCGGTCTAATCGTAGTTTCATATTAGCAGTTTTATTTATATGATACCTTTGACAGGCACTTAGTCTTTCCAATTCAAATGGATTTTATATCTCTTCAAACTATGAGGGAATTTACACAGGAAATAAGAAATTAGTCCCCTTAATGATTGATGCTGGAGGTCAGGAGAGTCCAACTAAACCTGGATTGAGACAAAACTGTTTAGGTTAATTTCAAAGTTAAACTTTCATAGGATAGATAACGATCTAAGTTTTCATCAGCTATAATCAGTTCAATTCAGTTCTAACTAGGTTGGGTCCAATTTTACGAAATCAATACATGAGCAAGTTAGAATTGCAGTCTTGGCTAGAGGTCCATACCAAACTCATGGATTGGAGTATATGGTATTGCTTTGGCATAGATTGGGTGTGGCATGGGTTGAATGTAGGTCAACCCAACCCGCTTGTAAGCCAAGTGATGATAACTCTGCTATTAAATAAAAAAGAAAGTATCCTCCTTATGATATAAAGAACTTGGTATTAGAAATCCCTCAAAACTAGAACAAAATGTTAGGATAAATTATATAACAGAAATCATAGGATAGATTGTACACTATAAAATGATCATAATAAGCATGCAAAACAAAGGTTTTATGTACTGATTTTGGTACCCATGCCAGTACTTGTACAATGTCAATATAGTCTATTTAGTACTAACACTCTTTAAGTCTGTACTGATGGTGTACTAGACTATGGGTTATTAGAATCCTATTGTTGTGGTATAGTATGCCTAACCATGGACTATCACAATATGATACTTAGAACAATGTGCAAAACAGTCATAAGGTGATCAAAAACAAGCATAAATATGCAAGGCAAGAAATATCATGATGTCATGACATACTTACTTGGACTTACGTTAACAGAAGGACAAGATCAAGAACTTAGGATGCCTCAGTTACTGCAGAATGAAGAGATTCCATGCATCTATACAATATCACCTGTTGTCATACATCAAAAACCTCTTTTTCATCATTCGAAGTGACATAAAATGAAACCATTGCAAACTATTCTGCATGCGGTGGCATGCGTTCCTGCCATTTCATGCAGTTCCCTGAGGCTGCAAGCAAAGGATCCATGAAAAAAGTGCCGATAAACATATATACTCACAGAGGCAAACCTCATTAAAATATAGTAAAAATGCCCTCTACAACAATATTTGTAAGCAATTTTCTTCTCTAATTATTTCTTTTCAAACTTCTTTTGTCAAATGCTCGAGAAGAACGGGTGTTACAGCCAGATGAAACTTTGATGAGGTGCTCATTAGTTTAGTTTAGCTTTATGATTAAATTTACCACAAATTATATTTTTCTTTTCTTTTGTTAATGAAGTCTAATGTCATCAATAATGCTTATCTGTACAATTGAAAAGCCGGAATGGTTCACCAGATGAATTATGTGCACTCTAAAGGTTCCTGAGGATGGCTGGTATTTAATTCAATATCTTAAAAAATTGATCTAGATGGCATACATCTGGTTTTTTCTTCATCAATAAAGCTAACCCAAAGAGGAACACATGCACGCAAACAAGCGGACACACAAAGAAAAAACGATCAACATTACAAATACATGATCTAGAACTCATTTGTAAGGGTGATAGGTGATTAGAAAGTTGATCATAATATAATCAATAATGTTATAGATCATGTTTACCTTTCAAAGTGTAAGTATGTTAATCATGCACATATTGCCGGCGCTCGCAAGGTGGGGGTTGCAGTTCCTTTAGCCGTCGAACAACCTGCTTCATTGTTGGCCTGATAGAAAGTGACTCCACTGTACACTTGACACCCAAGTGTAAAGTTTCCACCAAGTCATCATGGGGTGCCACATTCCACAGCCCTTCGGTGAAAAACTCACGTGCCCGGCCTTTCTGCAGCAGCATGCATGCCCAAGCAACAATATTGAAACCATTACCATATGGAGAGAAGGAGGGATCCAAGGCTTTCTTGTCAGACATTAATTCCAGTAGCACCACACCATAGCTATATACATCTGCTTTGTCAGAAACACGACATGTCATTGCATATTCTGGAGCTACATATCCGAAAGTTCCAGCCACACCAGTTGTTGCATGGGTTTCGGAATTTCCCAGAAGTCTCGCCAATCCGAAGTCAGAGAGATATGCATTGAATTCATTGTCCAACAAAATATTGCTGGGTTTAACATCCCGATGAAGGATGCGGGGCACACAATGATCATGCAGATAAGCAAGTGCACGTGCAACATCTAAGGCAATTTTGTGAAGCATCCTCCAATCCACAGGTCTCTTCAATCTTTCCTGCAGAAACCTCTCCAAATTACCCCCTGGCAGATAGTTATATATGAGAAACATTTCTGCATTGCCAACATGATATCCTATTAGAGTCACAAGATTGGGATGCCGCCACCTCCCAAGAGTCTTGATCTCTGCATGGAACTGTTGCACACCTTGGAACCTTCCAACTGCAAGTCTCTTTATAGCCACTAAAACCCCTGGAGAAATCTCAGCCTTGTATGTGGCACCAAAGCCCCCACTTCCAATACAGTTGCTTGCATTGAAGTTCCCTGTGGCCCGGACAACACTCTCGTAAGTCAGCGGAACCCCAATGTCCACAAAAACTGTGACTTCTCTTCTTCCAGAAGACTCAATGGAAGGTCTCCGTGCACATTTCCTTGTGTACAGATAAAGGACAATCAGAGCTAACAGGACAGAAACAATGCATGTAGCTGAAGTAATGGAGGCAATCTCAATAGGACTAAAACTGTTATTGCTACTCTTAGTGGGAGAGCTTCCTGGTGGTTTATCAGCATATGATTGTGATTCCCCATTTCGCCCTTGCAAATCTAATGGGGGAATAGAAAGAGAATATACTCGGCAAGGCTGGAGTAAAGGGTTTCCAAGAACTCTATCACATCTCATTGTACTGGTATTTGATGGCAATGGCCCAGACAAATTATTGTATGACACATTAAACATGGAAAGTGATGTCATATTAGTAAAAATGGAAGGAATCTTTCCAGAAAGCTTATTGTTGTTCAGTAGAAGGACAGTGAGATTTCTCAACTTCACAAGGTCACCAGGAATTTCACCGTTGAGAGAATTTGATGAGAGATCCAAAACCTCAAGGGACAGCAACTGAGCCAAGCCAGAAGGAATGTGACCACTAAAATTATTACCAGCTAATGACAGATACTTCAAGCTCTTTAGATGGCTAAAACTTGCAGGTATCTGCTCCTGAAGATGGTTCCTACTCAAGTCAAGACTAACAAGATTACCCAATAACCCAAGACTTGGGGGAATTCCTCCAGTAATGTGATTATCTGCCACATCAAAAACCATAAGAGATTGGCACAAGGCTCCAATTTGTGATGATATCCCACCAGATATCATATTGTTACTGAAGTCTGTTATCAAACCATTCAAGTTCCCACATTTTTCCAAAATAATGGCATTTATTGATCCACTGAGACCATTCCCTTCAGCAATAAATGCATAAATAGTCTGGTTTTCATATCCATTGGTGGCAAGCGGTAAAGAAGGCAGGGTGCCTCTGAAACTGTTCTTGCCAAAATTATGATATATTGCCAAGTCACCAGCAGATTCAAAATATGGCAATGACAGTGCTGTATGAGTCCTATACATGAAGAATGTAGAATAAGCAGACGACAGGTCATTGGGTGGGAACTGAGATGAAGCGCACTGTTTGTATCGAAACCTTGGGATGGAGCCTGACAACTGATTCCCACTGACATCAAAGACAGACATACAAGGCACAGGAAGATCTTCATCAAGCCAACCGATCAATTTATTCGAGCTGAGATT
The DNA here is from genome assembly GCA_900491605.1 of Calamus simplicifolius. Lineage (NCBI taxonomy): Eukaryota > Viridiplantae > Streptophyta > Magnoliopsida > Arecales > Arecaceae > Calamus > Calamus simplicifolius. The sequence goes on from UESW01004022.1 coordinate 944,609, forward strand.
AAGAAATTTAAGATTTTTGCATCCGCCAAATACCTTTGGAATCCCTCCGGTGAAGAGATTCTGGCCCAAATTAACCATTTCCAAGCTCTTGCAAGTGCCCCAATTGCTTGGAAAGTCACCTTCCATCCTCCCTCTCGGAGCCCAAAGCACCCTCAGCTTCGGCAGGGAAGATATGCTTTCAGGAAACCCACCTTTAAAACTATTGAATTCATCGTCATCAACATAGTTCGAAGAGTCCTCGCTGGGCATCGGATCATAAAGATTCAGAAGAACAAGAACAGATAATTCTAGGCAGTTCCCAAGCTCTGCAGGTACGGGGCCACTCAAGCTATTCCTTGAAACATCTAAAGCTCGAAGTTTTCTCAGCCGTCCAAGATCAGCGGGAATGAAACCATCCAAAAGATTGGAGAACAGCAGCAAAGCTCGCAGCTTACTGCAGTTGCCCAGATTAGGAGGAATGCCATGAAGCAGTCGGTTTCCTGATAGGTCCAGGTACTCCAGATTCCGACATCCAGCACCAATTTCATCAGGGATCGACCCTTCGAGCCGATTAAAAGAGAGATACAGCTCTCTCAGTTTAGAGACATTACCGAGAGACCGAGGAATGGAACCGTTGAGCTGGTTTCCAGAGAGGTCTAGGGTTTCTAAATTTCCACAGCTCGAGAGGGAGAGTGGGATCTCACCTTGGATCAGATTGGACGCCAAATTCAAGACCCGTACCCGGAGAGGGAACCGCGTGGGAAGGGCGCCGGAGAGCGAATTCCCTTCAAGATCAAGCACCTCCAGGTTCTCCAACCCCAAGATCTCGCCGGGGATCTCCCCATCGAAGCCGTGGAACGGCAGCGAAAGGACCCTGAGCTCGGATAGCTTCCCCACAGCCGGGCTCAGCTTCCCGGCCAGCCGCCGCCGGGGATCCGAGCAGCCCCGCAGAAACGGCCCGGATCGAGAGCAGGAAGAATAAGGGGAAAAGCCACCGTTCGCCCTGGCGGAGATGTTGAGGGAGACGACGCGGGATCTCGAGTCGCAGGAAACGCCACGCCAGGAGCAGTGGTCGGAGCCGGGGTCGGCGGTCCAGCCGATGAGGAGGTCGGCGGGGTCGGAGACGGAGCTCTTGAGCTGAAGGAGGGCGGTCCTCTCGGCGTCGCGGTCGTTCGCCTCGGGCGAGGCGGCGCCGATGGCGAGGAAGAGAAGGAACAAAGAGAAGGCCAAGGCAAGGGTTTTGGTGGGGATTCTCCGGCGCTGCGTCATTGCCGTCGGTGACGGGCCGGGCACCAACGGCCAAGCCCTAATCCTATTTCGGTTGGGGGAGGCGGTGTTGGAAAAGATCTCGGAAGAGAAGCCCTTGGCGGTAATTATCCCGTCATCAGGGGGAGAGAGAGAGAAGGACGAGAACTGGAAAGCTTTTAAAAAAAAAAAAATTAAGGGTTTCAAAAGGGAAGACGACGACGCTTTCTCTTTGTTTCTTCTTCGGCTGCTGATTGCTTCTTCTTCTACCTCCGGTTGCCAACTCCAACCGGTAGTTTTCGGAAAGGGTTTTTTTTTTTTTTTTGTAATTTTAAATAATTTTTTTTTCTTCACAGTTGCAGCTCGTGCTTCCTCCACCATCTTCCCTCCACGGCGGCGGGTCCCGCGGAGACCGGAAGGGTAGATCAGCTGTGCCGATCTCGGATAGTAACGATGTCTTTGATGACGTGACAGGTGTGTTGATAGAGTGAGACAGTCTGGGCCCACATTAAATAGGCGAGATGGCAAGTGGACTCGTGGTGTGGGGTGGTGTATGGTATTTGGGATGGAGAGCGAAGGGACTCGAGGGGCGAGGGGGAGGGCCGACTCTAGTCAACCCTTGCATCAGACGGTCAAGAGGGCGGCGAGGTCACGTGGGTCCCGCGCACCATGCGGACTGTACACGTGGCGGGTAAAGGAGCGTCCACGTGACTTCTCCCTTTTCGAGGATGGCCGCGTGTCCCTGTTGGAAAGATGGCTGAGGGCCGTCTCCGGAGGAAGCGAGAGGGCTATCGGGCCGTCTGGAGTGGGTCCGGAGGGAAAGCAGAAATTAAATTAGACAAATAAACTATTGTCCCGTAGCAAAAGAATTTATTATAATAATGCTATCGAGCGATCTATATTTATATGTCCGCCTTTTAGATCCAGCAATGCGATCCGTTACAGAGATATTGAGATTTTGATTTGTAGTGCAAATGTAGCTGATATGATCTGAATGTTAATATGATCATACACAAAATGTTCGATTCAAATCCAATGGGGAACCCTCAGTCGCTTTGATCCAGTTATCTTATATGGCTTTAAGGGAAGTCTATCCTTCATGTGATAATTAAGTGCTGTGATAGATAGGTTATGCTTGTTATTAAGATTGAATCTTTAGATTGAATATTTAATATATATATATATATATATATATATATATATATATATATATATATATATATATATATATATATATATTGTAATAAAGTTGTCAATAACTTAGTTACTTATCATTTTAATTAATGCTTGAAGAAAAATTCTTCATGCCTAATTATTAGCATTCATTAGAGGAAGGTCAGCTGGAAACTCAGCACTATTAGGCTTATTAGAAAAAACTCACTGATTAATTAGTAATATAAATAAATCATATACATAATATAGAAACTTTATTGGTGTTTGGCCTTTAGCTTCTGTTGATCATTCAGTTAACATTTATTTCATAATATTAAGTTTCTTTAATTTATAGTTTTTTTTATTTATGTTCAATGAAAAATAACTATGTTCAAAAGAACTACATATCATGTAATTAAGCTTAAATATTAAAGTCCAGTTCATAGAAAGTCGGGACATCAACTTGCCATGATACATGTTCCTCTCTTGTCAATAACCTTATGAATTATTGTGTGATGGCTAGATTTTATACAACAATTTACATGATGTTTTTTAAGTAAAATTTGTAAAACTAGCAATTTGAAAATAAATGATCGAACAAATTTCAAAACTGAAAGATAAGAATAAACTTTAAAAAAAAAATTCCTGTTATAACAAATGGGAAATCAAATAAAGTTGTTGGCATGCACGTCGCTGTAGCTAGCTGTAATTTTCATCTGTGTGTGATCTATGGACCATTTTAACATTTTGTCAAATCTTATGCATTACTGTAGACCATATGACTATAGAAGTCAGTATTCTTGTGGTACATTTTGTCAAATCTAACAGTCAAGGGGTAAATAAGTCATCCCATCAGCCGATGTTACAGCATACATGTTGGACTTTACAATATACTAGCGAGGCCTCTCAGCAGCATTTTTGGCACCACGCATGAACGGTTGTATATTTTGTATCATAGCCGTTTAGGTGAAGGGCTTGCACACGTGCCTCCCTCCTAGGATATATAGTAAAGAATAGACTGGCCCAAGTTATAAAAAAAAAATGCAAAGAACTTAAACTATGGCCGAGGAATGTGCTCCGAGGCTGCAGTGAGATTCCACATGCCGGGCAAGACGGCTGGTAGAAGGCTTGTTCTTGTAATGGTTGAAAGACATTTATGCACCAAAGAACGGTGTAGCAAATGTACATCGAATGCTTAAATTGATCATACACTTATTTCGTCATGCATGCTGAGATTCAATTAGTCTTATCATACACCACATATGCAGCTACATCATGTGTAACTATTTTGTGCATTCGATGTGTGCTTGTTGCACCATACTTGGTGCAGCAAGTCCTTTTCGCAATGGTTATAAAGTAACATAGCTGATAGGGATTAGAGGGTTAGGAAATAAAAGTATGGCCAAAGGTCAAGAGGTTGATGGATTTGCCAACATGGTCCCTATCTTGGATGCTCCTTTAGCAATGCTCCATTGATATAAGGTCTTGCTTGAATGATTGGATAAAATTTGAAATAAACTAATCTCTAAATCATTCAAGACTGGGAAATAAAACTTTTTTCATCAATTTATATACATTTTTTTTATGAACTCGGATTGACCATGCACTTATACCGCCACGTGTGCTGAGATTCAATCAGTCTTATCATACACCGCATGTGCAGTGGTATGCACGCATGACTAATTTGCGTGTTCGATGGGTGCTTGTTGCATCATATTTCGGTGCAGCAAGTCTTTTTTGTAATGGTTATAAAGTAACATAGCTGATAGGGATTGAAGGGCTAGGAAATAAAAGTATGGCCAAGGGTCAAGAGGTTGTGGATTTGCCAACATGGTCCTAATCTTGGATGCTCTTTTAGCAATGCTCCATTGATACAAGGTCTCGCTTGAATGATTGGGTAAAATTCTCAAATAAACTAATCTCTAATCATTCAAGATTAAAAAAGGAAACTTTTTCATCAATTTTATTTATGCTTCTTTTCATGAACTCAGATTGGTCATGCACTTATATCATCATGCATATTAAAATTTAATGAATCTTATCATGCATAACATATATAGCAGCACGAATGCTCAATTTGCATCTTACTGTGCCATACTCAATGAACCAAATCTTTTGATAATGGTTATAAAGCAACATAGCTGAAAAAGATGGAAGTACTGGAAAATAAAACTATGGCAAGGGTCAAAAGTTTGATTGGTTTCCCAACATGGTCCCTATCTTGATCCTCCTTTATCAATGCTCCATTGATATAAGGTGTTGCTTGAATGATTGGATAAAATTCTTAAATAAATTAATCTTCAATCATTCAAGACCGGGAAAAAAAAAGTTTTCATCAATTCGTACACTTCTTTTCATGAACTCCATCATCATTACATCATGTGAAGCTACCATTTGATGATTTAAAGTTAGCAAGTGACGTGCAACTACCTCCAATCTAGAAAAAGTTTTTCAAGTCCAAAAATGAGAGAGAGAGAGAGAGAGAGGGACCGTAGCTCACTGTTGGAAGAAGCACACGTGAGGAGTACCGGTGGAAATAGTCGAGGAGGTGGCGAGACCACTTGCGGTGGGACTGGAATCCCTTGGAATGCGGGCTGTACAAGATCGCATTAGACCTTGGACTTTGGTTGGACCATGTGTTGTTGCACTGCTGGCAAGGTGGCTCATCAACTTCTCCAAGGGCCAAGCGGAGAGTAGGTGGAGAATAGTTTGAAGAAAGACTTTTAGATAGTGTTTGGTAGAAAAAATATTATTTATAAATAAATATATGGAATAGAGTTTTTTTTTTTGATTATTTTTAGAATATTTTTGCTATCATATTGATTATATCAAATACAAAAGTAAATTCATAGGATAACTTTTTTATTTACTCTTATTTGAAGCGATAATCAGCTATTTCTGCATTTTCTAGAGAATAAATTGAGGGGATATCACATGGTTAATCATGAATTATCTCTCTGGTTAACTTTATTCCCAGCTATCCCTTATAGTTATGGCTTTTGGGAATAAGAGAAGATATATAAAGGATATCCCTTCTTATCTCCTATTTCAAACACTATCTTAACGTACCATCCTTTGATGGTTTTATTAACAGAGTAAGTCAGCACCCTTAATTCCAAAGTTAATATAGGATCGTTGGATTTTTTTTTTTTTGTTAGCGAATCAAAATTATATAATTCAAAAGCTTAAATAAAAAATAAAAAATATTTTTTTCACCTAATATAAAATTAAATTGAGGTATCACATAAAGCGACTTAAAATTATGAAAAGCTACGACACTAGAGGCATTTCTTTATGGCTGTTATACAATGCTAGAGGTGCCTCGTTATATATTACACTTATACTATGTTTAATTCATAAAAGGTTATTTCTGGATAAGTATACAGGATGACATTTATTTAAAAAATAGCTCAAACAATAATTAACTTTTTTAAATAATATAATTACAATCAAAGAATAACTTTAGTTATTTCTGGATTTCCTAAGGAATAAGTTCAAGGAATAACCCATGGTTAAACATGAATTATTTCTGATTAAACTTTTTCAGAACTATCTCCTCTAGCTATAGCTTTTAAGGATAAGAGAGAATATTTGAGAAATATCCCTCCTTATCCCAATATTAAACACAGCCTTAAATTTGAAGGTTGCTGGACCAGGAACAAGGCATGGACTGGATCAGGGGCCGCTATTTCCTTGTAAGCCTGGAGACTTTCCACTAATGCCTTCAAACAGGCCTTGGTTTATCCCATGATAAAAGATGATTCCAGTGTTTGATCCCCACCGAGGTCCCAGCGTGGGCGGTAGTCCTTCGTAATTCCGGATACCTGTCCTCCCCTTCAAGCATCTTGCACAGGGGAGCTTGCGGAACCAATATAAAGCGGCCGGCACAGGCGCTTTCTCAGGGCTCATGGAAGAAGATAAACGCATGTTACAAATGGTGATGTACAGCATATAATTAATTCCACCGTAAGAAGTGAAATTTCCAACGCAAAGTAAGAACAAACAAAATGATAAAAATGATACGACTTTCTAGATGGCAAAATGATAAAAGTTAAGTGATAATCTAATTCCCTTCAGAAATAGGTACTGGGTCCATCACCCCATCACCAAGTACAGCACTGCCAGTTCTGAGAACCAGCCAGGTGTACTCATTATTATTTGCTGAAGACGCGTCGATCGGTGCAAAAACCTTCAACACCACAGTTGCATCAGTTCACAGCTATGGTTCAGAGGATAATTTGGTTATAGCATCTATTGGAACAATCACTTGAAAAAGCTATTCCCATGTTTGCAGCAAAGCTTTTGTAAGCTGACTTTTTTTCTTCCTTGAAAAACTTGAATCTATTTTCCAATTGAGAGTCAAAGTTGAGAGTTTACAGTAAACCACAAAACATTCTTTCCTTTTGTCTATATCCTCTAATTGAATGCACAGGTGTCATATGATACGGTTACTGAGACTATTTGATTATCATTGAATGGAATAACGAAAGAATGGATGGAAGCTGATATTCTCCACCTCAAAGAATGCTTATAAACACAGCTCATCAGTAGCTTTATGGAAGCATGAATAATAATCACACCGACAATAAAATGGCTGAGGGCGGGCCAAGGAACAAATCCGTGATGTAACTTTTTAACTGAAACAGGCTATCTTGCTGGACCATTTGTTCTGGCTGATTCCATCTGCAAAGAAATGCAGTGTTTTTAATAAAAGCAACGGCAAGATGCTAGCGTACCAGAGATATAATCTGTTACAATAGAAAGCAAGAAAACAAGGAACAAGCTCAACCTTGCATCCATTCAGCTACTGTACAAGTTCTTCTATTATACCCAATCTGGTCACATCGAGTACAGTGCAATGGCTGCACTTCCTTGAGTTGATGGGGCCTATAAGCCTGTTTCTTGCTGGGGGGACCTTGTATCTCATCCCATGTTTGAACTTCTGAATTGTTATCCATGATAGCCTCGTAACTGCTCTCTATGGGAACCATATTACTCGCTGGCTGGCTCAGCACATAGCCCTTTTAATGCCTTCTCCTTATCAAGAGAGCTCGCTTGTATGTAATAAGTGTAGTATCTCATATATGATGATTCTATTTTATTTTATTTTATATAGTAACCACTTGCAGAAATCTCACAATCTCTTAAAAATAATTCTCAACAATACTCTCCACTAATCCACTAATTAATTAAGTAACAACTATATCTTTTTTTTAAAAAAAATTGCCTACTTTGATGGGAGAAGACGATGAAAGAGAGTTAAAAAGTTTCTCTATAAATAGAGATCCCTTCTAAAGGTTTTTCATATCATACGTGATAAAATCATACAATGGCCAAAAAGAGATTGGGTTCTTGATCAAAGCAAATCTTGAGGGCTGAAGGTAATACATTGATCCTATTATTTCATAATTAATCTATACAATATGCTTGTGTAGATTAATTTCTAATAACAAGCACCCCATATTCTCGGTGCATGTCATTCATAATTTCCCTCAGCTTATAGTTTCGATTATGCCGAAGCTTGTCTCTCATGCAATTGGCAATCCACTTTGCAGTTGCTTGTCGGTGGCCAGCATCTTCTGATCTTACACAAGTGTGCTCTGGTGTTAAGGTTCTTATTCTAAATGTGCTGACCTGGGGGAGTTTTGATGCATGCACACGCCATTTGCATCCTTCTGCAGCACACCTGAGAAATACATCACAAAATAAATTCTTAGTAACAGAACTAGCATGACGAATATTGATTGCCAGAACATATAGGCTACTTAAGTGAGAAACAAGCTTAAAAATGTGATTACAAGGTACAAGTGTTTGAGCTGCAATGGGAATGTAGAGAGAATTGGCATTCTAGGTGCATTGATGATAATATAATAATATGAGCACAGATGAGGATAGATCAGATGAGTTGCAAGAATTAGAATCTGGACTCCAGAGGAAACAGGCCTGGAAGGTTTCATATGGTTTATCTGAAGGAAATAACTGGAGATTTTGTACATGAGACAAGTGTGACAATGTTTTGGTGTTGGACTAGCAGGAAGACGGGGCCTCCTGTAACATGGCAGAAGAAAATGTTAAAAGGTAAAAAATGTCAGGTTAGAAAGGGCAATTTAATTTGCATGTTGTGTGATGCGTAAAGTTGGAAGGAGTGTTATTTTCAAGACTTCAATCAATCAAAGTCTTTTCACAAATCATTAAATTGGAAGTAAAGTAGAAAAATAAGCAGTAGACTAAGTGACGGCATTGAAGCAGGACCCTATAGAGTGGTAGTTGGTTAAAATAGGAAGAATTCCTTGCAGCCAAGGATTTTAAATGATTTGGTTTTGAAGAGATACAAGCACAACAATAAGAATAAAGTTCATTAGAAACTATGATAGAGGTTTGTTGTATAGGGTGCTTCTACTTTCTAAGAAGATAGTTGACAGGATAAGAGACTGGACGCAAGCTTAAGATAGATTTGGTGATCAGTTAGGATGGTGAGAGTGATAAGAGTTAGATTTAAAATATAATGTGAAGGGAAAAGGATTTAAAAAATTAAAGATGGAGAAAGCTAAAGATATACCCTAATATTTCTTTAGAAAGACAACCATATTTGTAAAGATGATGTAAATCATGTGATAATCAATCACAGTATCAAACATATCAGATCTTTGATTTGTTCAACGGCATTCATAGTTCTAAAGCTTGTCAGAGGTAGTTAGGGGCTCTTATCCTTTTACAGCTCTACGTTTTTCCAGAAAAATTTGATGTGAATTCAATAGGCTGGGCTTCATGTGTTCCGTCAAAAATGATATAGTCTTGAATGATATGAGATGCAAATATCCATGACTCTTCTTTGCTAGGAAGGATTTTGGTAAGTGTTGGAAAAATGTATCCCGAGGCTAACTGATCCCCTGAAAGTTTGTTTCAATGCAGAGAGAGTCTACAGCAAAAGGCTATCTTGTATTTTATCCACTTAGATTTTTGATCTTCATAGCATAATGTTTCCTTCTGAACTATTCTAATTGGGTGACAACCTTGAGAGTGAATTTAAGATAGGAGTATCAAGACTGGCATTTTTATAGAGGACGAAGAAAAATTTCTAGAGAAAATCTAATTCAAAGCAAAGATTGGTAGAGGGAAAGATGGCTTTTTCCCCTTCACCTTCTAGCGTGGCCTTGGAGCTAGCTGTTCAACCAACAATGTTTGGAGGGGAAAAAAATGTTGATTGGGATTTTGGACATGTAATACCCCAATTCTTCGGAAACACAATGTGGTTCACTGCTGCACGCCGGTTGTGGCTGATTGGACTCCTCCCAATCGCCGAGCTGACTCTACCCTTCGCTGGGCTGCTGCACGCTGCAGACTCGAGTCGCTGGATCAATGAACCACTCAATCGATCAATGCCTTTGGCTGCTGGACGTCCCCCCCAGCATCAGCACAGCGGACGGGCAGAGGCCCGCCCACCAGCGCGCGCCAGCAGCGCGCGCGCCCAGCACAGCGGCGTGCGCCGAGAGGGAGTGCGCCCAGCGCCACAGCGCGCGCGCCAGGAGGGCGCGCGCCCAGCAGCCAGCAGCGCGCGCCAGGTGGCGCGCGCCCATCAGCGGTGGCGCGCGCCCATCAGCATCAGCGGGATTTATCTCTTGGCATCCAGCATCAGCACAGCGGACGGGCAGGAGGCCCGCCCGCCAGCGCGCGCGCCAGCAGCGCGCGTGCCCAGCACAGCGGCGTGCGCCGGGAGGGCGTGCGCCCAGCGCCACAGCGCGCGCGCGCCTCCTGGCGCGCGCCCATCAGCATCAGCGGGATTTATCTCTTGGCGTCCAGCAGCATCTTCTAGAGGATTTATCTACTTGCAGCGGCATCTAGAAGATCAGCCATCTAGAGGGATCCAGCACGCAGAATTATCTTGAGGAGGAGATAAGATCAGCTGGATTGGATAAGGATTGCAGTTGGAGGAGATAAGGCAGCAACCAGATTTGGATAAGAGTTATCCAAATCTGGGCAGCACTTGCAGATAAGATGAGCAGCTGTTTGGATTAAGGATGAGGCTTATCCAAAGAGAGCAGCAGCTGGTTAGATAAGGATAAGAGTTATCCTTAGCTGGACGGTACTTAGAGATAATGATAAGGCTTATCCTAGGGAGGGGATAAGACCATGAGGCGGTGGCATAAGGGGCGCCCAGCAGTTATATAAGGAGGTGGACGTCCAGCCATTGGGAGGAATTCAATTCAGCGGAGGAATTGATCCAGCGACTCAGCAATCCAGCGTGGATTACCCAGTGAAGGGGGAGTCACCAGCGGCGATTGGGAGGAGTCCAATCAGCCACAACCGGCGTGCAGCAGTGAAGCAGCATCGCAGCGGGGCGCTCAGCAACTCAGTGAAGAGCAGCGAGCGGAGAGCCGGCGCGCAGATCATCCTCGAGCGTGCAGCGTGCAGCGAGGAGCGTGCAGTGGCAGCGGTCGCGCCGTGTGGAGTACGGACGACCAGGGGGCAACAAGAGCGTCTTGTAAGCCTTTTTGGCAAGGTGAGAGCTTTCTTTGTGTAGGGAGAGAGTTGTAGGGCAGAGGCCCGTTTCTTACTTGTCATTGTCCTCTTATTAATTAAAAGGGGTTGGTGATGGCGTTTCTCCAAGGATCGGCACGCGCAAGCGCTCCCTAGGGTCACTAGGTCCTTGCGTCTACCGGTGATGGCGCTAGAGGAACACCTATCCCCTAACCAGCCTTACCCCCACTTACAATAAATAAATTTCCCCGAAGAACACGTCCCACCCAAGCACAAGATATACGGGGTACGCTACCCCAACCCCTTTTAATTAATAAGAGGACAATGACAAGTAAGAAACGGGCCTCTGCCCTACAACTCTCTCCCTACACAAAGAAAGCTCTCACCTTGCCAAAAAGGCTTACAAGACGCTCTTGCTGCCCCCTGGTCGTCCGTACTCCACACGGCGCGACCGCTGCCACTGCACGCTCCTTGCTGCACGCTGCACGCCCGAGGATGATCTGCGCGCCGGCTCTCCGCTCGCTGCTCTTCACTGAGTTGCTGAGCGCCCCGCTGCGATGCTGCTTCACTGCTGCACGCCGGTTGTGGCTGATTGGACTCCTCCCAATCGCCGCTGGTGACTCCCCCTTCACTGGGTAATCCACGCTGGATCAATTCCTCCGCTGAATTGAATTCCTCCCAATGGCTGGACGTCCACCTCCTTATATAGCTGCTGGGCGCCCCTTATGCCACCGCCTCATGGTCTTATCCCCTCCCTAGGATAAGCCTTATCATTATCTCTAAGTACCGTCCAGCTAAGGATAACTCTTATCCTTATCTAACCAGCTGCTGCTCTCTTTGGATAAGCCTCATCCTTAATCCAAACAGCTGCTCATCTTATCTGCAAGTGCTGCCCAGATTTGGATAACTCTTATCCAAATCTGGTTGCTGCCTTATCTCCTCCAACTGCAATCCTTATCCAATCCAGCTGATCTTATCTCCTCCTCAAGATAATTCTGCGTGCTGGATAATCCCTCTAGATGGCTGATCTTCTAGATGCCGCTGCAAGTAGATAAATCCTCTAGAAGATGCTGCTGGACGCCAAGAGATAAATCCTGCTGATGCTGATGGGCGCGCGCCACCCTGGCGCGCGCTGCTGGCTGCTGGGCACGCGCCCTCCTGGCGCGCGCGCTGTGGCGCTGGGCGCACGCCGCTGTGCTGGGCGCGCACGCTGGCGGGCGGGCCTCCTGCCCGTCCGCTGTGCTGATGCTGGTGAGGTTGGGCGCACCGCTGCGCCCAGCTGGCGCTCGCTCGCCCGCTCGGCGCCGCCTGCGCCGAGCGCTGCCAACCTCGCTGGTGCCCGCGCCTGCACGCACGGGCTGCGCCACGGTCCTCCTGACCGCGCGCCTACTTGGGGTGGTAACAATTCTTCCCCCACTGAGATGTCGACGCCCTCGTCGACCTCCATGCCTCCGCGCATGCTTGGCCCTCCTGGCCAAAGTCTCCCGAGTCCCAACGTGGCCACCTACCACGCGCACCCCCTGATGCCTCCTCGGTTGGACAGCCCCCTCGCCGGGCCGTCCCGCCTGCAGCCTCCTACCGCAGGTCTCTATGCCTAGGCTCTCCCACGCGATGCCTAGGTGTGAGGTTGTCGCACAACCTCAGGTCTGGTGTGGTCGTTTCTTACAACGACCCTTCGCAATCGTCCTCCGCCATCCCTCCACTGGAACGAAGTAAGGACGCCTACCTGTCCGGATCAAGATGCCTCTCCGATGAGGCATGACCACGGCCTTACTCTGGATGAAGAAATCCATCCCGAGTATCACGTCGTAGTCGTCGATAGGCAAGACCGTCATGCTGCAGCTCCAGTCCATGAGCCCACCTCCAATGTGGCCTCCGCCTGGCCCAAAGACTCCATCTCCTTGGAGCCACTGGCTTCACCCTACAAGGCTGGGATAGCGCTCCAAGCTCCAACCTGTGCGCCGCTCCTTGGCTCACAAAGTTGTGTGTCGCGCCAGTGTCAACCAAGGCTCGCACTGACCTTCCGTTGACACGAGCCCTCACGAACATCATACCTTGGCGTTGGTCTCTCGCGGCCAAAGTACTGATGCACTGTAGCGGGGCCATCCTCGCTACTGGCTCCTCCCCCGAACTCTCGGACGCCATGTCTGCATGGGTGGTGACGGCCGCTACCATCACCTTCCGTGGACACTCCCGTGCGCGGTGCGCTCCTCCGCACACGAAGCATCCAGCGAAAGTCGCCGGTCCCTTTGGCTTTGCCGCTGCATGTGGGACTCCTTCTCTCTTGTCCTTTCGACCCCGCGGTGGTGACGCACTCTTGCGCTTGCCCTTGCCCTGGCCACCGCTGCCCGAAGTAGTAGCGCTGCGAAAGTCCACCAGCGCCTCTGCTGCTACGAAGGCTGAGGGAATATCCCTCACCTCCCTCCTGCGAAGCTCGCCTGCGCCCACCCTTGTAGACCAGCGAGGAAGTTAAACAACTTATCTTCCTCGGACATGTTGGACACCTCCAGAAGCAGGTTGCTGAATTGCGCCACGAACTCCTGGATGCTCCCTGTCTGCCGCAACTTCCTCAGGTTCTCCCGAGCAAGCCACCCTGCATTGCTCGGTTGGAACTGCGCCTTCAGTTCCCTCTTGAAGATCTCCCACGTCTCGATCCTGGGACGCCCCGCACGGTCATCCTCGGCCGTTCTGGTCCTCCACCAGAGCTTGGCGCTCCCCTCCAGGTATGTCGTGGCCCGATCCACCTGATCGGCTGCTGGGATCTTCGCCGCACGGAAGTAGTTCTCCATGTCCCACACGAAGTTCTCTACTTCCGTCGCGCTCCTGACTCCGCCGAAGGTCTTAGGCTCCCGGACCTTCGCTTCCTTTGCCGGAACGCCGACCATGTTGACTGGACTCCGCGCCTCCTGCCTCAGCCGGATCACCTCCTGCTCCAAGGCATGGATCCGAAGCTCCAATCTCTCCTCCATGGCCAAATCGGATCGCTGCTGTTGCATGCTGCGATACTCGATGTCGTGGAGTAGCCTCTCATGCTTCTCCATCAGCTGCTCATGCGAAGTTCGCAACTCCGCCAACTGCATGCCCATCTCTGTGCATACAGCTACAAGGTTCATGGTCGATCCCTCCCTGGATCTCCCACGATACCCTCCAACCGGGTCATGCGGTCTCCTACCGCTCTCGCCATCTGGTTGGGTATGCTTGGGCTTGTCTTCAACCGGGCTCTGATACCTAATTGTCACCAGGCTTTCAATCGGCACGCGCAAGCGCTCCCTAGGGTCACTAGGTCCTTGCGTCTACCGGTGATGGCGCTAGAGGAACACCTATCCCCTAACCAGCCTTACCCCCACTTACAATAAATAAATTTCCCCGAAGAACACGTCCCACCCAAGCACAAGATATACGGGGTACGCTACCCCAACCCCTTTTAATTAATAAGAGGACAATGACAAGTAAGAAACGGGCCTCTGCCCTACAACTCTCTCCCTACACAAAGAAAGCTCTCACCTTGCCAAAAAGGCTTACAAGACGCTCTTGCTGCCCCCTGTCGTCCGTACTCCACACGGCGCGACCGCTGCCACTGCACGCTCCTTGCTGCACGCTGCACGCCCGAGGATGATCTGCGCGCCGGCTCTCCGCTCGCTGCTCTTCACTGAGTTGCTGAGCGCCCCGCTGCGATGCTGCTTCACTGCTGCACGCCGGTTGTGGCTGATTGGACTCCTCCCAATCACCGCTGGTGACTCCCCCTTCACTGGGTAATCCACGCTGGATTGCTGAGTCGCTGGATCAATTCCTCCGCTGAATTGAATTCCTCCCAATGGCTGGACGTCCACCTCCTTATATAGCTGCTGGGCGCCCCTTATGCCACCGCCTCATGGTCTTATCCCCTCCCTAGGATAAGCCTTATCATTATCTCTAAGTACCGTCCAGCAAAGGATAACTCTTATCCTTATCTAACCAGCTGCTGCTCTCTTTGGATAAGCCTCATCCTTAATCCAAACAGCTGCTCATCTTATCTGCAAGTGCTGCCCAGATTTGGATAACTCTTATCCAAATCTGGTTGCTGCCTTATCTCCTCCAACTGCAATCCTTATCCAATCCAGCTGATCTTATCTCCTCCTCAAGATAATTCTGCGTGCTGGATGGATAATCCCTCTAGATGGAGGATCTTCTAGATGTCGCTGCAAGTAGATAAATCCTCTAGAAGATGCTGCTGGACGCCAAGAGATAAATCCCGCTGATGCTGATGGGCGCGCGCCACCCCGGCGCGGCTGCTGGCTGCTGGGCGCGCGCCCTCCTGGCGCGCGCACTGTGGCGCTGGGCGCACGCCCTCCCGGCGCACGCCGCTGCTGGGCGCGCGCGCTGCTGGCGTGCGCGCTGGCGGACGGGCCTCCTGCCCGTCCGCTGTGCTGATGCTGGTGAGGTTGGGCGCACCGCTGCGCCCAGCTGGCGCTCGCCCGCTCGCCCACTCGGCGCCGCCTGCGCCGAGCGCTGCCAACCTCGCTGGTGCTCGCGCCTGCGCGCACGGGCTGCGCCACGGTCCTCCTGACCAGGGGAGAATTGTTACCACCCCAAGTAGGCGCGCGGTCAGGAGGACCGTGGCGCAGCCCGTGCGCGCAGGCGCGGGCACCAGCGAGGTTGGCAGCGCTCGGCGCAGGCGGCGCCGAGCGGGCGAGCGGGCGAGCGAGCGCCAACTGGGCGCAGCGGTGCGCCCAACCTCACCGGCATCAGCATAGCGGACGGCAGGAGGCCCGTCCGCCAGCGCGCGCGCCAGCAGCGCGCGCGCCCAGCACAGCGGCGTGCGCCGGGAGGGCGTGCGCCCAGCGCCACAGCGCGCGCGCCAGGAGGGCGCGCGCCCAGCAGCCAGCAGCACGCGCCAGAGTGGCGTGCGCCCATCAGCATCAGCGGGATTTATCTCTTGGCGTCCAGCAGCATCTTCTAGAGGATTTATCTACTTGCAGCGGCATCTAGAAGATCAGCCATCTAGAGGGATTATCCATCCAGCACGCAGAATTATCTTGAGAAGGAGATAAGATCAGCTGGATTGGATAAGGATTGCAGTTGGAGGAGATAAGGTAGCAACCAGATTTGGATAAGAGTTATCCAAATCTGGGCAGCACTTGCAGATAAGATGAGCAGCTGTTTGGATTAAGGATGAGGCTTATCCAAAGAGAGCAGCAGCTGGTTAGATAAGGATAAGAGTTATCCTTAGCTGGACAGTACTTAGAGATAATGATAAGGCTTATCCTAGGGAGGGGATAAGACCATGAGGCGGTGGCATAAGGGGCGCCCAGCAGCTATATAAGGAGGTGGACGTCCAGCCATTGGGAGGAATTCAATTCAGCGGAGGAATTGATCCAGCGACTCAGCAATCCAGCGTGGATTACTCAGTGAAGAGGGAGTCACCAGCGGCGATTGGGAGGAGTCCAATCAGCCACAACCGGCGTGCAGCAGTGAAGCAGCATCGCAGCGGGGCGCTCAGCAACTCAGTGAAGAGCAGCGAGCGGAGAGCCGGCGCGCAGATCATCCTCGGGCGTGCAGCGTGCAGCGAGGAGCGTGCAGTGGCAGCGGTCGCGCCGTATGGAGTACGGACGACCAGGGGGCAGCAAGAGCGTCTTGTAAGCCTTTTTGGCAAGGTGAGAGCTTTCTTTGTGTAGGGAGAGAGTTGTAGGGCAGAGGCCCGTTTCTTACTTGTCATTGTCCTCTTATTAATTAAAAGGGGTTGGGGTAGCGTACCCCGTATATCTTGTGCTTGGGTGGGATGTGTTCTTCGGGGAAATTTATTTATTGTAAGTGGGGGTAAGGCTGGTTAGGGGATAGGTGTTCCTCTAGCGCCATCACCGGTAGACGCAAGGACCTAGTGACCCTAGGGAGCGCTTGCGCGTGCCGATTGAAAGCCTGGTGACAATTAGGTATCAGAGCCCGGTTGAAGACAAGCCCAAGCATACCCAACCAGATGGCGAGAGCGGTAGGAGACCACATGACCCGGTTGGAGGGTATCGTGGGAGATCCAGGGAAGGGATCGACCATGAACCTTGTAGCTGTATGCACAGAGATGGGCATGCAGTTGGCGGAGTTGCGAACTTCGCATGAGCAGCTGATGGAGAAGCATGAGAGGCTACTCCACGACATCGAGTATCGCAGCATGCAACAGGAGCGATCCGATTTGGCCATGGAGGAGAGATTGGAGCTTCGGATCCATGCCTTGGAGCAGGAGGTGATCCGGCTGAGGCAGGAGGCGCGGAGTCCAGTCAACATGGTCGGCGTTCCGGCAAAGGAAGCGAAGGTCCGGGAGCCTAAGACCTTCGGCGGAGTCAGGAGCGCGACGGAAGTAGAGAACTTCGTGTGGGACATGGAGAACTACTTCCGTGCGGCGAAGATCCCAGCAGCCGATCAGGTGGATCGGGCCACGACATACCTGGAGGGGAGCGCCAAGCTCTGGTGGAGGACCAGAACGACCGAGGATGACCGTGCGGGGCGTCCCAGGATCGAAACGTGGGAGATCTTCAAAAGGGAACTGAAGGCGCAGTTCCAACCGAGCAATGCAGGGTGGCTTGCTCGGGAGAACTTGAGGAAGTTGCGGCAGACAGGGAGCATCCAGGAGTACGTGGCGCAGTTCAGCAACCTGCTTCTGGAGGTGTCCAACATGTCCGAGGAAGATAAGTTGTTTAACTTCCTCGCTGGTCTACAGGGGTGGGCGCAGGCCGAGCTTCGCAGGAGGGAGGTGAGGGATATTCCCTCAGCCTTCGTAGCAGCAGAGGCGCTGGTGGACTTTCGCAGTGCTACGACTTGGGCAGCGGTGGCCAGGGCAAGGGCAAGCGCAAGAGTGCGTCACCACCGCGGGGTCGAAAGGACAAGAGGGAAGGAGTCCCACATGCAGCAGCAAAGCCAAAAGGACCGGCGACTTTCGCTGGATGCTTCGTGTGCGGAGGAGCGCACCGCGCACGGGAGTGTCCAAGAAAGGTGACGATAGCGGCCGTCACCACCCATGCAGACGAGGCGTCCGAGAGTTCGGGGGAGGAGCCGGTAGCGAGGATGGCCCCGCTACAGTGCATCAGTACTTTGGCCGCGAGAGACCAACGCCAAGGTATGATGTTCGTGAGGGCTCGTGTCAACGGAAGGTCAGTGCGGGCCTTGGTTGACACTGGCGCGACACACAACTTTGTGAGCCAAGGAGCGGCGCGCAGGTTGGAGCTTGGAGCGCTATCCCAGCCTTGTAGGGTGAAGCCAGTCGGCTCCGAGGAGATGGAGTCTTTGGGCCAGGCGGAGGCCACATTGGAGGTGGGCTCATGGACTGGGAGCTGCAGCATGACGGTCTTGCCTATCGACGACTACGACTTGATACTCGGGATGGATTTCTTCATCCAGAGTAAGGCCGTGGTCATGCCTCATCGGAGGGGCATCCTGATCCGGACAGGTAGGCGTCCTTACTTCGTTCCAGTGGAGGGATGGCGGAGGACGATTGCGAAGGGTCGTTGTAAGAAACGACCACACCAGACCTGAGGTTGTGCGACAACCTCACACCTAGGCATCGCGTGGGAGAGCCTAGGCATAGAGACCTGCGGTAGGAGGCTGCAGGCGGGACGGCCCGGCGAGGGGGCTGTCCAACCGAGGAGGCATCAGGGGGTGCGCGTGGTAGGTGGCCACGTTGGGACTCGGGAGACTTTGGCCAGGAGGGCCAAGGCATGCGCGGAGGCATGGAGGTCGACGAGGGCGTCGACATCTCAGTGGGGGAGAATTGTTACCACCCCAAGTAGGCGCGCGGTCAGGAGGACCGTGGCGCAGCCCGTGCGCGCAGGCGCGGGCACCAGCGAGGTTGGCAGCGCTCGGCGCAGGCGGCGCCGAGCGGGCGAGCGGGCGAGCGCAGCTGGGCGCAGCGGTGCGCCCAACCTCACCAGCATCAGCACAGCGGACGGGCAGGAGGCCCGCCCGCCAGCGCGCGCGCCAGCGCGCGCGCCCAGCACAGCGGCGTGCGCCGGGGGGCGTGCGCCCAGCGCCACAGCGCGCGCACCAGGAGGGCGCGCGCCCAGCAGCCAGCACGCGCGCCAGGGTGGCGCGCGCCCATCAGCATCAGCGGGATTTATCTCTTGGCGTCCAGCAGCATCTTCTAGAGGATTTATCTACTTGCAGCGGCATCTAGAAGATCAGCCATCTAGAGGGATTATCCATCCAGCATGCAGAATTATCTTGAGGAGGAGATAAGATCAGCTGGATTGGATAAGGATTGCAGTTGGAGGAGATAAGGCAGCAACCAGATTTGGATAAGAGTTATCCAAATCTGGGCGGCACTTGCAGATAAGGTGAGCAGCTGTTTGGATTAAGGATGAGGCTTATCCAAAGTGGGCGGCAGCTGGTTAGATAATGATAAGGCTTATCCTAGGGAGGGGATAAGACCATGAGGCGGTGGCATAAGGGGCGCCCAGCAGCTATATAAGGAGGTGGACGTCCAGCCATTGGGAGGAATTCAATTCAGCGGAGGAATTGATCCAACGACTCAGCAATCCAGCGTGGATTACCAGTGAAGGGGGAGTCACCAGCGGCGATTGGGAGGAGTCCAATCAGCCACAACCGGCGTGCAGCAGTGAAGCAGCATCGCAGCGGGGCGCTCAGCAACTCAGTGAAGAGCAGCGAGCGGAGAGCCGGCGCGCAGATCATCCTTGGGCGTGCAGCGTGCAGCGAGGAGCGTGCAGTGGTAGCGGTCGCGCCGTGTGGAGTACGGACGACCAGGGGGCAGCAAGAGCGTTTTGTAAGCCTTTTTGGCAAGTTGAGAGCTTTCTTTGTGTAGGGAGAGAGTTGTAGGGCAGAGGCCCGTTTCTTACTTGTCATTGTCCTCTTATTAATTAAAAGGGGTTGGGGTAGCGTACCCCGTATATCTTGTGCTTGGGTGGGACGTGTTCTTCGGGGAAATTTATTTATTGTAAGTGGGGGTAAGGCTGGTTAGGGGATAGGTGTTCCTCTAGCGCCATCACCGGTAGACGCAAGGACCTAGTGACCCTAGGGAGCGCTTGCGCGTGCCGATTGAAAGCCCGGTGACAAGAGGTTGTTGGAAATTGATGCAAGAATGAGTGCTCTGCTTTGTTTGAACGAGTCTTTAGGCTCTATTTTTTGTTGAACTGGTCTTTTGCTGTTTAACGAGTCAATAGGCTAGATTCTGTTTCCGTTTCTATTTCCGTATATTGTGTTCCACTATCCCACGATGTTCCTCATAAGCCTATAAAAGGGCCTCTGCTACTGTACTGGTTGGTAGGAATTAAGAAATTCTTCTCTGTTCTTTTGCTAACTCTTCATCTGTGTTAATCTGTTTTTGGTTGTGTTGCTGGTTCCTAAAGCAAATCAGTTGAAAGCTGTTTTTGTTTTCCGTTCAGTTTTTAACATTTGGTATCAGAGCGCCAGGTTCATTCTACCCAGGCGGAAAGGAAGAAGAGTGGGAATCGTCAGCAGTACGAGTTCTCCTCAGGTATTTTGCTGAAGATTGAGAGGTAATCTTACTTATTACAGATTTATTGAAGGTCTGTGTGAAGTTGTCATGGCAAACAACAACTCTCTCAATAATTTGATACCTATTTTCAATGGAGGTTTGTATGAGTTTTGGAGTATTAAGATGAGAACTTTTTTTATTTCGTTAGACATGTGGGATTTGGTTGAGAATGGTTATGCAGAACCAGATGAAGAGGCAAAGCTTACAGCAACACAAAAGACAGAGCTAAAGGAGAACAGAAAGAAGGATGCCAAGGCACTTGTAGCATTACAACAAGCTGTCACAGATTCTATCTTTCCAAGGATTGCTGCAGCAACTAAATCCAAGGAGGCTTGGAACATATTAAAAAAGAGTATCAAGGATCGGATAAGGTAATCTCAGTGAAACTTCAAACTTTTCGGCGTGATTTTGAAAACTTATGCATGAAAGAAACAGAATCTGTGCAAGAATTTTTCTCTAGAATTTTTGTTATAATCAATCAAATGAGATCACTTGGAGAAAATATTTCTGATCAAAAGGTTATTGAAAAGGTTCTACGAAGTTTGCCATCTAAGTTTGATCATATAGTTGCAGCCATTGAAGAATCAAAGGATTTGTCTGATTACTCTCTTAACCAGCTAATGGGTTCATTGCAAGCTCATGAACATCGGCTTAATAGATCGGCCGAGAAAAGTGTTGAACAAGCTTTTAGTTCAAAGTTGGAGATCTCTAATCAGCAGAAAGTTGCTAAACCCCTTGAAAGTCATGAGCCAAAGTTTGCAGGAAGAGGCCGTGGAAGAGGCTTTTACCGAGGAAGAGGTGGTTACCGTGGACGAGGCAAGGAAGATCATCATTCACAGAACACAGAAGCTTTATTAATGTGCAAGGTAACCGCTATGCAAATGTCCAATGTAATTTTTGTAAGAAGTATGGTCATATTGAACGTTTTTGTAGAAGAAAGTCTGAACAACAAGCTAATGTTACTGAAGAACAAATGGATGATAACAATCTCTTTCTAACCTGTTATAATGTTAAAGAGAATAAGAATGATATCTGGCTTTTAGACAGTGGTTGCAGCAATCATATGACAGGTTTGAAAGGAATCTTCAAAAACATTGATGATTCAGTAAAACTGCAAGTTCAACTTGGAGATGGTAAACAAGTTCAAGCTGCAGGCAAAGGTGTTATCTCTATCAAGACTAAATCGGGTAAAGAAAAACAAATTCATGATGTCCTTTATATTCCTGGTTTAGCTCATAATTTGTTAAGCATTGGACAATTAGTACAAAGAGGCTATTCAATTGTTTTTCAAGGAAATACATGTGAAATCCATGATTTGAAATCTGGTATTACCATTTTGACAGTCAACATGGCAGCTAACAAAATGTTTCCTTTGGAATTTTCGTGTCTTGATGATCATGCTCTTGTTTCTAGTTTAAAGGATGACTCTTTGTTGTGGCATATGAGATATGGACACTTGAACTATGGTGGCTTGAAGTTACTACAACAGAAGAACATGGTGTTTGGATTACCCAACATTGAAAAAGTAGAGCTCATTTGTGAAGGATGCATCTATGGAAAACATCACAGAACATCTTTTCCAATAAAGCAGTCATGGAGAGCACAAAAGCCACTACAGTTAGTGCATGCAGATGTCTGTGGGCCTATGCGAACTCCAACATTGAGCGGGAGTAAGTATTTTCTCTTATTTGTAGATGATTTCAGCAGAATGAGTTGGGTGTATTTCTTAAGATCTAAGCATGAAGCTTTCTCTAAGTTTTTAATATTCAAGGCATATGTTGAGAAACAATCTGGGTACTACATTAAGACCTTGAGGACAGATCGTGGGGGAGAATTTTTATCTAATGAATTTCAGTCCTTTTGTGAAACAAATGGAATTCATAGGCAGTTAACAACGAGTTACACACCGAGCAGAATGGCGTGGCCGAAAGGAAGAATCGAACAATAGTGGAGATGGCTAGAAGCATGCTGAAGGCTAAAAATCTACCAAACTATTTATGGGCAGAAGCTGTGGCAACCTCAGTATATTTACTAAATAGGTCTCCTACAAAGGCTGTCAAAAATCGTACTCCATTTGAAGCTTGGTGTGAACAGAAACCTCAAGTAAGTCATTTAAGAATATTTGGTTCTCTTGCCTATGCTCATGTAAATTCTGAAACTAGACATAAACTTGATGAGAAAAGTTTAAAGTGTATCTTTGTTGGATACAGTGAGCAAACCAAAGGTTATCGCTTATTTGATCCCATTACTAAGAAGCTTATTATGAGTAGGGATGTAATTTTTGATGAGAATGGGTGTTATAGCATGAATGAAGTTGAACAGGTTCCTTCAAGATTTATGGAGATGGAGCAATCACACAGTTCGTCAACAACTAGGGAGGAACGTGTTACTTCT